>BGKB01000163.1:0-158544 GCA_003116975.1 Aurantiochytrium sp. KH105
GGCTTGGTTGCCCGACAACCACTCCAACATTTAAAAGATGGAAAATAATTTATAAGATATTAGTATATATCCATAGACAAATTTTGTGATTTATGCAAAATTATACTTCAATTTTAGAAATAAAAAGTTTCTTTGCTTCAATTTTTTGTTCAATTATATAATATTTTGTAATAAGCATATAAATTTGTATTTCAAGAATTATTATTGGCATCTTAAATTTTGTCTCCTTCAAAATGCGAATCAAAGTCTGATACGTATTCTAAAAAATCACGTTCAAGAGTATGCTCGAGATTATGTTCATAATAAATGTTAGGACTTCTGAAGAACAGAATGGCAAAAAGAGGATGATGGCTTAGTCCTTTCTTTCCTGTTAGTACCTTGAAGGAAAAAGGAAACAAGAACTTCTGAAAAGTTGATTGACTATTTTTTAGGCTCGTAGTTGTTGCTTGGTTGACTTCATTTTGAACGTGCGAGAAGGGTGAGATTCTCTCTAAAATCAATCATTTACATGAG
This sequence comes from Aurantiochytrium sp. KH105, assembly GCA_003116975.1. NCBI lineage: Eukaryota > Bigyra > Thraustochytrida > Thraustochytriidae > Aurantiochytrium > Aurantiochytrium sp. KH105. Next base: position 514 of record BGKB01000163.1, read on the forward strand.
CGATCTGAATGGAATGAGCTGGCTCAGCATTCAACATTCGGCATACTTTTATTTTATCTCACTCTTTGACCTGAAATGTATGTAAACTTATCTGCTGCTAAAAAATTTAATCTCTTGCTGAGAATGAATGCAAATGTGTGAAGTACTAGCTAGACTTACTTCGTTCGCACCATTGATTGACGCATTTTTCTTCGTTTAGGTCTAAATTAACAAGAAAGACTGTTTGTGTGTATTGATTTGTTTGTTCGCTCTTTGCTTTCTAAGTAACTTTCTCGCACCAACAAGCTGCGCAGTCTAACTAACCTGTAAGAAAAGGATAAGTCTGGCTTATAGGCTACTGTACGATCGCTCGTCATTGCTTCTCTCTGTTTCACTCTCGTATTTTCACAGGTCTTCTTTTCTCGTTCCCACGGGCTTTTTTGTTTGATTCTTTGTTTGTTGCGTGTGCCTTTGGAATCTGAGAAAAAAGATTTTTTTTGTTTCTTCTGTCAAACTGGAGACTTCTCCGAACCAGCAGCATTCGCGCGAGAAGTCAGCCACGATGGCAGGGGCTCGAGGTGGTGCGACAAGGGCGGCGGGCCGAGTGCTCCTCTTTGCGCTGGCAGTTTTCCTCGTGTTCACGCTAGCATGGACCCCCAAGGTTGCAGGCGATGCAACATCGTCGTCACCTGCAGCCGTTGTTGCGTCCTCGTCTTCGGTAGCTGACGAACACGACGCAGGGCCGGGCGGGGACGCAAACGCGCATAACGAGGCGATGGATACACATGCGCATGCGCAGGGCCATGTTCACGGCCACGAAGAGCATTCGCACGCCGCTCACGCTTCCTCTACCTCTATGCAAAAGGACCACGAACACACGCACTCGCACTCGCACGAAGAGCACTCGCGTGAACAACAACAACATTCGCACTCGCATGGTCATTATGATGAGGATGATGAAGGGCACAGTCATGGTCATGGTCATGGGCATGGACATGGACACGGACATGGACACGATGATCAGGGGAAAAAATCGGTTCAGGATTTCTTGCAACGCGGCCTCGCATACGCCCACGAGGAGCTGGCGCATCATTCGCTAGCCACCAAGGCAGTTGGGGCGACGCTCTTGGTGACATTTGGAGGGAACGCAGTAATTTTGTTGTTTCTCAAGCTTGAGCTGTCCAAGTCACAGCTCAATGTGATGGTTGCTTTTGCCGTCGGTGGCTTGCTGGGCGATGTGTTTTTGCACCTTCTCCCGCATGCGTTAGAGACTCATGGTCAACACGGGCATGCGCAGGATCACGGTCACGGTCATAGCCACGGAGACGATGCTCATGGCCACGAGGAACATGGCCACGAGCATGACTTGACTGTGGGCCTGGCGGTGCTTGCTGGGATTCTTTGCTTCTTTGTGGTGGAGAAGCTCCTTCGTGTCGCTGGAGGCAGTGGGAGCCACGGGCATGCGCATCACAGTCATGATGACTTGGTTGCGCGCAAGAAGAAGGATGATGATGCAGACTTTGGCGCTGAAAATGCCACGAGCGCGGGCGCAGCAGCAGCAGCGCATGGGCCCCCGTTGATCCTTGGTCTGCGGCCCGGTGCGATCCTGAATATGGTTGCGGACACAGTGCACAACTTTACAGATGGAATGGCGTTGGCTGCCGCTTTCCAGGCGAGTGACGCAATTGGGCTGACCATGACGATTGCCGTCTTGGTGCACGAGGTTCCGCATGAAGTGGGCGATTTTTCGGTCTTGGTGTCTCAAGGTCTCTCCAAGTGGGGCGCCCTTCGCGCTCAGTTTGTCTCGGCCTTGGGTGCTCTGGCCGGCTGTGGCTTTGGTCTCGCAGTGAGCTCCTCGCAGCCTGCAGCAATTTTGTCTTTTACTGCGGGCGGCTTCATTTATATTGCGCTCGTGTCCATTGTGCCAGAGCTTCTCGAGGAGCCTGCCACAGTCTCGAACACCATTTTGCAGACGTTGGCGGCTTGCTGTGGTATATACATGATGATTGTCATTGCGGATTTGGAGGCTGCCTCGCATGCGCACTAGCTATAAAATGGATCAATCGAACACAATTTGACAACAAAATTCTTGATCGCTCTCGGAATTTGATGTTTTTGCCCACCGTCCTGCGAATTGACTTTTCTTGTCATCTGCCTCGCATGTGCACCGGTTGTATACATGAATTTAGCGATATGATTGGCGAGTGGTCGAAACAATACAATTTGGTTGCTCTCAGGTATTTGATGATGATGCTCACCGTCCTGCGGAATTGACTATTCTTGTCGTCTGCCTCGCATGCGCACCTTTTGTACATAGATCAATTGATATCATTGGCGAGTGGTCGAAACAATACAATTTGACAATAAAATTCTTGATCGCTCTTGCGCTGCTTCCTACTGATGCTTGCTTGTCTAAGGGCCTCATGACGACGCCGACCGTCCCGCTGCCCCCGTCTCTCCATCGCCTCTCTGCTCCGCGTGATCTGTGACCGGCGTCATCTGCAGCTGCTGCTACACCGACAGTGAGTGAGTGGGTCGGTCGGAGGCCCCTCGGAGGCGGGTTCCAGGATGTCTGACAGAGAGTACCACTAGCCTCTGCCTCTGAGGCAAGCAAGCATGGCATGCCGCATCAGCCTCACCCGACTCCTCGCGTTTCTGCTCGCTGTCGGGGCTGCCCGTGCAGATCTCCGCACCAGCAGCAGCAGCAGCTGCAGCAGATGTTTCTATACATCTTCGTCGAGCGGGAAAGTAGCGGTGGTGTGCATGCTGGGCGTAATAAATAGCGGGACCCGATCGATGCGTATACTACTCCGCTCTCAGAGCGATGGGTGGATTCCTCGACGGAGCGAAGAAGCGCGCTCGGCTGGCCTGCCTCCGGTTCTCCTGTCTAGAAGAGCTTGCCTGCGTCCGCCACGCCCCAGCTGCCGCAGTCTCCCTCCCTCCCTCCCTCCCTCGCATCCCCAGCCAGCCTGGGCTGGCAGAGGCTGGCTGGGCTGGCTGGGCTGGCTGGCTCTGGCTCCGGCGGCTGGAGACGGAAGACTCCGAGGGATGGATGAACGAACGAACGAATGAATGAACGAATGAGCTGGGATGAACGGAGAACAACTTGAAACGACTGCGACAGACTTGAACTTGAACCGGAGCCTGTTTCTTTCACAACTTGAAGGCGGGTGAGTCTGCTCCGTTCCGCTCCGCTCGGCTCCATCTACGCTACTAACGCGCAGCCTGTGAAGCTACTGCAGGCCAGCTACGGTAGTCGTAGGCCTACACTACCGCTGGCAGTAGGCGCATGCTACGCATGCAGACGAGACACGGAAGGCGCGGAAGCAAGCAGGCAAGCAGGCAAGCAGGCAAGCAGGCAAGCGAGCAAGCACAAGACAGACGCAGCAGATCGAGAAGAAAGCGCGAAGAGCGAGCGAGCGCGGCCGCAGCAGAGCAGCAGCGGCGGCAGCAGGCAGCAGAGCAGCAGCGGCGGCAGCGGCAGAGAAGAGCGGCGCGCGCGCAGAGAGCGGCGAGCAGGATGGCGGCGAGCTTGGGATCGGCGGGCGTCGCGCTCCGAAGCGCGGCCATGAACGCGGGCGCGGTCCGCGGACTGGCGGCGGCCGCGACGGAGGGCGGCAACGCGGCGGAGGCGAGGTCGCTGTACAGGCGGTTCCTGCGCGCCGCCAACGGCTTCGGCGACTACAACCTGCGCGAGTACACCAAGAGGCGCGCAGGAGAGGAATTCCGCGCGCACGCCGACGCGCCCTCGGATAAGATCGCGACGCTCCTTACCCGCGGAGCCAACGAGCTCGAGGTCATTGAGCGCCAGGCGGCCATCTCCAAGCTCTTCAAGCACGTGAACTCCGTGATGGATCTCCCCTCGAAGAAGCGCATGGAGTAAGAATGCGACCCCTTTTACCCAATCCCCGTTCAAGTGTTTGGCCCCGCGTGCCCGACCCAACCATTAATATCGCTTTTGGCTGGCCTCTCATAGCCGAGCAGGTCGCCACCCGCTCGGCTGCCATGTCTGCCAGCCTATCTACTTCCCATAATGGTGATGATGATGATGATGACAGGTTATCCTTGTGAGTGGGCCAAGAAAGTCCCCGCCAGCAAGTATCTGCCAAGCGATGGAGCTTCCTCTTCTCTCATTCATTGCCATTTTGTCCCCAACCAACTCTTCTATCCCCTTGAGACGTTCGTTTTCTCGCATTATGCCTTTCATCCAAGTGCCTTTTTGCGCGCGCGAGCGGCCCATAGTCTCGTAAAGAAAAGATAAGAAAAGAAAAAAAGGTCTCACTCACATCAATCAAGGTCTTACGTCATCATTTTGCCTCGTCATCGCGTTTCCTCTCGGGGACTTGAGAAAACCCGAACGAAACAGGCGTCCATCCGCAAAATAGATGGCTAAAAGCTGTTCTCTGATCGTAGCCAGCCAAACACAGCAATGTTGTCTTGCCCGAACGAGAATGGTTTCAGAACACAATCCTTGCCAACGGGAACGAAAAGGGACAAGGTGAGGCAACGCTCTGTGTTAGCCTGCAGCCCCTTTTATTTTTATAAAACAAGGAGAGCTACGCTGATCGCAATGACAAAGCAGAGACGTGTTGCACGCACCACGCTTGATACTTGGACGCGAAAATGAGGAACGAAAAAGAAGGAGAAGAAGAATGGAAAAGAACAGGGTTGTGTGTGTGTGTGTGTGAAAAGGCGTTGAGAGCCCGAGTCCGACGCGCGCAGACCCTTGCGCTCGCGGAGCCGCTGATCAGGTTCCGCGACGAAGGTTGTTGAGTCGCGCCTCGAGGTCGCTGACCGCGGCGTCCTCCTCGGCTTCGGCGCTGACCATGGCGGGTTGCTTCTCCTGGCCGGCGCTCTCCCGAACGGGCTGTTGCGGGGCAGACTGGAGATCGTCGTGCATGGTGACGCCGATTTCGTCGAGAACCTGGTTCACGATGGCGTCCTCCTCCTCCTCGTCACCCTCGTCGAAGGCGTCGTCCATGACATCGTTCATCATCTCTTCCGTGAGGCCAACCTTTTCGTTCTCCATTTCGAACTCGCGCACCATCTTGCTAAGGCTGGCGGCATTCATTTTCTTGTTCATGCGCTTCATTTGCTTGGTCATCTTGCCCATTGCCAGGCCCATCTCGTGCTGTGTCTTGATGGTCTGCATCTTGAGCGAGAGACTCTGCAGGTTGCTGCGCATGACGTGGAATTTGGAAATGTACTGTTTGGTGCGCACGAGGTCCTTGGCCATGACGCGCACGGCCTGCATCTCGCCCTTGGCCGCCAGCTTCTTGATGTCGCGCTCCAGCTTGGCCTGCTCGCGCTCGAGCGCCGCGCGCTCGCGGTCCATCTCGCGGACGGCGCGGTTGATGACGCGCTTGTTCGCGCGCATCTGCTCCTGCAGCGTCATGCGGTTCCCCATCTTGCCTCGCGCGCGCCGCGCCTCGCCTCGCCTCCCCTCGCGCGCTCGCCTCCCCTCGCGCGCTCGCCTCGCGCGCCGGCTTCGCCCGCCGCTCCTCTCGCGCCGCCCGCCCTGCGCGCGCTCCGCCTCGCGCGAACGCGCCGCCCGCCGCCCGCCGCTCCGCCCGCCGCGCCGCGCCGCCGCTCCCTCTCGCGCCCGCCCGCGCTCCCTCGCCCGCCGCCGCCGCTTGCGGAACTGGCTCGCCGCGCAGCGCAGCGGAGGCAGGCACGCAGAGGCAGGCAGGCGACGAAGCAGGGCGAACGAGCCCGGGCTCTCGCAACGAGGGAGAGAGGAGGGAGCACGCCGGAGGAGGAAGGAAGCGCCCGCCTCCGCGGAGGATGGATCTCAGCCCGCTGCGCTGCGCCGGGCGCCCTTCTTCTCTTCGCCCAGCCAGCACGGCGTGCTCTCTCGCCCTCCTCTCTCCCTCCACCCCGCCAGCCCCAAGAAGTCCGAGTCCAGCCCGCTCGAAGGGACACGGAGCGGGAGCGGGAAGTGCCAGAAACAACAAGCAAAAGCAAGCCGGCCAGAGAGACCAGTGCGCGCACACACTCACTCTTTCATTGCAGCTCTGCCGCTTCTCCGACCTCGGCTTTCTTGCCCGGCTGGCTGGCTGGCTGGCTGGCTGCCCACCCAGCGACCACGTTGGGTCAGAGCCATCCAGAGAGATTGAAGAGGATCAAGGGAGAGGCAAAATACAACTCACGTTGAATATTTTGCTAAAATCGTTTGGCCTATCAATGGAGTCATTTTTTTTTTACTTTTGGCACGGAGGCAGAGAGCAATTAAGACACACACACATACTCACTCACTCCTTCTTCTCAGACAGAAAGAGCTCCGTGCAGATGCGCATGGTGTCCTCGTAGGTGGTGACCGAATGGCCAATGGTGCGCGGGTCGTTGAAGATCTCGTAATCGTTGCCGCCCTCATAGGTCTTGTCGCCGAAAAAGTGAATCTCCTCGTAGCCCTCGTTCTCTACAAATTGCAGGCAGTATGTCTTGTCCCAGCCCTTGGGGAAAACGTCAAAGGAAATCTGGCCGCCAATCGAAAACTTGAGGTTGAACTTGTCGCCAAACTCCTTGTCCAAGGCCGCAACCATCTTCTCGCGGACCTTGGCCTCCTTGTCGTAGGCCTCAAAGGCGTTGCGCTCTTCGCGGGAGCACTGACGGCCAATGGGCGAAATGTTGAGCATGCCCTGGCGGTACTCCACAAAAGTGCCGCGCTTCACCGGGCAGTCCACGTCCGCAAGGTACTTGAGGACAAAGTTGAGGAACTCCTTCATCTTGTCTTCGCCAAGGTACTCCACGAAAGACTGCGTGTGAAACAGCTTGCCAGCCTTGTAGCCCATGAGGCCGTTCTCCGAAAAGCTGTAGTCGTACTCGTCCGTAACGTCGGCGCCGAGCTGCTCTTGCTGCTTGACGAGATCCGATCCGCCCACGACGCCCACGACAATGTGCTCGCGCAGCTTCTTCATGAATGCGTCCATCTCCGGCGTGATTTCCTGTGTTTCGTCAACACGTTCAACAGCGTTTCATTTGCGATACATTCATTTCCCAAACCCAAGTAAAGTTCGAGCGAGATCGCATGTAATTTCCACCATATGGCTTGCTTCGTCAGTCAATCGTTCTTCTGCCCGTCGACCACTCACCCATAAAAGCGAGCACGAGCACGAGCACGAGCACGAGCACGAGCACGAGCACGAGCACGAGCACGAGCTCGTCCGTCTGTCTGCCTGTCGGTCTTCCCCTTCGCGCAGTAACCCTCGCGCATCTCGTTTCCACTTACCTTGCGCGCGACGGTGAGGGTGCCGTCGACGTCAAAGAGCGCCAAGATCTTGGTGTTCTTGGTCGTCATCGTGCTTGCTCTTCTCTTCTCTTGCCACTTGCGTGTTGCTGCCGCTGCTGCTGCTCGTTGCTGTTTCTGCTGCTGCTGCTGCTGCTGCTGCTGCTGCTGCTGCTCGCTGCTCGCTGCTCGCTGCTGCGTGTCGCGTGGCGCTTCTCGATGCTGGTTTGGCCCTGCGTCCACCTCTGTCTGGCAGGCTGGCTTGGCTGCCGTGCACACAACAACATCGCGTGCCCGCTCTTGCGAATGAATCCTGGGTGGTAGTAGTGCTACTACCGTAGAGTAGCAGCCAGCTACTGTTTCCCCTAATTACCCTCTTCCACGGGGGCCATTGTCGGAGCCCAATCGGCTCCTGTTGCGAGTCCATTCGCTCACAGCCAAGCTGGCGGCTGCTGCCCGCTGCCGGCGGAGACCGAGTGGACTCGTCTGCCAGAAGAATGGACCCGAGGATGACGGTCGAGTGAGAACGATTCGCATCTGCCAAGCCGCAGACAAGCAAGGAAGTAGAAGCGAGAGAGAGAGAGAGAGGCTCGTGCCTTTCCTTTACATTACTAGTAGTGGCCGCATCTTTGCGTTTGATCCAAGCACAGCTTTGCATTTACTAGACACTTATAAAATTTGATCCAGTTTGTCTGCATGCCTTTGCCTATTTTTATACGAGGGAAAAGACAGCAGGGACGTCATCGACCTCGGCCTTGTCTGGAGCGACAAAGTTGAGCGCCACCGCGCGCCGCTTTTGACCCCGACGCAACTCCTGATCAAAAAGAGACTTGTACGTGATAGCAACAAAATCGTCGAGCGGGACCGGAGGCTGGATCTTCTTGCTCTCCATGCTAGCCTTGATCTCCGTCTCGAAAATTGAGTGCACCAGACTTGCCACCTTGGGGCAGTAGTGCTTCGACAGCGCCTGGATTTCCCACAAGCACGAGTCCACCGCGCCGCACTTGGAAGGGTCTTGCTCTTCGATATCAAAGGGATCTTCCGTGAGTTCCGAGGTCGAAAGCGCGCCCAGCGTTTCGCCCAGCTTGCGCTTCTTCATCTTTGCTGTCGTCGCCGTCGTTGTCTTCTTTCTCTGCTGTGTGCCCTTGCTAGCCGTCTTGACTGAATCCTTGGACTCTTCGTTGCCACCATCTTCCTCGTTTTCGCTCTCGCTCTCGCTCGCGCTCTGATCCTCGCTGTCGCCGCCCACCGGTCCAAGTGCAAGACGCAAAGAGGCTTCCTTGATGGCATCAATCTTGGCGCGCTTGTCAAAGTCCGCGTCCTCCTCAACACGCTCGCCACGTTCACGCTTGAGCTCCGTTGCCGTCGGGCGGTGCAAAAGCGTCAAACACGTAGGATGACGCTTGAGCAAATTGCCAATGAGGACCACTGCAAACATGGCACCGCTCGGTGGCGCATACAATGCCAAACGCGCAATACGCTTGGCAAAGGCAGCCACCAGGTACGAAGCCAAGTGGGTCGACGCCATCACGCGACTGAGCAGCTCGAAAAACTGCGCGCGGTGCTTGACGTGAAAAGTATCGTGGTCCAGCAACCGGTAGAGCTTGGGGTAAAAGTCAGGATAGTCCAAGTGGTGCTCCATCATGAGCTGAAAAAGCGAGTTAAGCGCCAGCATTGCCGTGGGGCCGCGCTGCTCGTACGCGTCCGTGAGAAAGTCGCTCAGCAAAAGCGGATCTTGCAGGTACGGGACCACACGCTTCGGCAGACACACGAGAACACGCCTGTAGACGCGCGGGGAAAAGTCGCCGAGCTGCAAAAACGCGAGCCACGCGCCCTGGAACGCGCGTCGGTGCAACTTGGCGGCGCGCTTGTTTGCACCCTTAACACGAGGCACCCACGCCTTGGTCGAGTCCTTGAAATCATCTGCGTCAACCTCGGAGGGCGTTGCGTACAAGAGATCAAAGACGTTCTCGCCCAAAACATCGCGATCAATACTGCGAGGGATCTCTGCAAGAGCGGCAAATCCACCAACAGGTTTCGGCTCCATCTCGTCTTGATCCGTGCCTGCGTTGCTGTCTTCCTCTTCGTTGTCCTCCTCGTTGAGAGCCTTTGGTCGCTGCTGGCTCTGCGCAGCGCAAATGCGCTGCACTGCCACCAACGTGTAGTAACGAACGTCCGTGTAGGAAACAATGTACTCGTCGCGAAGGGTGCGCAAGAGCTGGCTCTCCAAACCGCCTGCAATGGGGGCCTCCACAAGTGAGCGCACGACAAAGGTATACAGCTCGACGCCAAAGGTTGCCGTCGTTGCCCCGCTGGCAGCCGCATCTCGCTGCACCAGGTGCATAAGGGTTCGCAAGGCCGCCACCTGGTACGTGTCCTTTTCGTGCCGAAGCCACGCAGCCAAGAGCTTGCAGTACGTCACGTACTTTTCGCGAAGCCATCGTGTAAATTTGAGAACTTTGTCCTTTTTGGCGGCCTCTTCCGCAGTCTCTTGGTCGTCATCCTTGTCTCCCTCTTCAATGCCGCGTCCGCGCTTGCCTGTCTGGGTCTGGCACAGATCACCCTGTTCCAGAAATTGTGAAAATGTGCGTCGCAGCGCATGCATGGCTGTGAGCGCCTCGGAGCTGTTTCCCTCGTCATCGTCATCGTCATCTTCACGCATTGTCCGCAAGAGTTTCACGACATTGTTCACGCTACTCACGCCGCCCTCGCGGACGTCCTCCTCGAGCGCCCGCACGCGGGACTGCGCCATGCTTGCCTTGCCTTGCCTTGCCTTATTTCGCCTGGCTTGCGTCTCTTCCGTTCCTCTCCGTGCGCCAGTGACTTCGACGTTCACGCCGTCTCTGCGCTGCTGCCCTTCCCTTGCCCGCGCGCGACCCGCTGTCGCGCTTGCTTTGCTGAGTTCTGCGAGCGAGTCCCCACGGCGCTGGTTGGTGGCCACGCCCGCCACCTCTTTCCTTTTGGTTTTCGTGCACGATAACTTTTGCAAAAACAAAACAAAAATAAAAATGAAAAATAATAAAAATTGCAATCGATTGCAATGAACAAAAGAATGCAAAGTAAAGCAAAGCAAAGCAAAGCAAAGCAGACAACGATTTCGGGCTACTAGGCCTACCTCGCCTCACCTCCCTCACCTCATCTCACCTTTAGCATGTACGCGTAGGCGGCGGGCGAGACGCTTGCCTGCCTGCGTGTCTGTCTACGCCTCGCTTTTCTAAGCCTTTCTCGCTCGTTCAACACCCGCGTCAACTTTGCTCAAGTGGTGAGTGACAACACCTCCGTCCCTGGAGCTGCGGCAAATCAGCTCGCGACTTGGAAAGCTTTCCTTCCTTCCCTCCTTCCTCCCTTCCTTCCTTTCTTGTGCGACAACAAGTCTCGTCAGCATTTTCGAAGAATAACAGAGGTTTGCAGGCCGACATCCAACAAGTCTTCTCGACTTTGTCGACTCATATCAGGGCTTTGCGGGCGACTCTAATTCCCAAATCATTTCGTTGGGGAAACTAAAAAAAGGAGAAGATGAACACGTCGTCTTCAACCAAGACAACTTTCGGGGCCCGCACGCTTTTCGAGGCTTCCAGACCAGGATTTTGGATTATTACGCTTTGGTGCTATGCAGTTGGAATGCAAGGGCAGGCCATGCGACTCGCAAGTGCAGGCGACCCCTTCTTCTATATGGGCCTCATCTATGCGAGCTTTCCCGTCAACGCTCTGCTGTACGCCTGGAATGATCTCGGCGATGGCGCCCTCGATCGAACAAATCCGCGCAAAGGCCCGTACCTCTTGGGCGCAGTGTATGCAAACGAAGAGCAGGTGCGCCAAGTCTTTCTCGCGGCGCTCGGCCTGAACCTTGGAATTCTTCTCTTCTTTGCAGTAGTCTGTGGACCGGTGCTTATCGGCATCTGGTGGGCTGCCGCCTGCGCCACCAACTACACGTACAACAACTACCCGCGCTGGCGAGAAGGCCCTCCTCCGCTCGATTTTGTTGGTCCTCTCGGCTACATCTTGCTCATCCCATTTGCCGCCATCGTCAATGGCCTGGAGTTTCCATCATTGTCCACCCTTTTGTTCCACATTTTCATGGTCCTACGCTCACAACTTTGGGGCCAGATCATCGACCTTGGCCCAGACGCCCGTGCGCAACGGCAAACGACAGCCGTGGCGCTAGGTATTCGAGGCGCCCGGGGACTCCTTGTCCTCTTGCAGCTTTGTGAGCTCTTCGTTGCAATCTACGGCGTGCAAAATACCTACGTTGAGGCTTTTTCGGCACTCAGTATGGCTACCGCTCTTCTCGAATTCTTCGTGTATCCGAATCGAGCCCCTTCGCTTCATGAGGCAGCGCTCACGGGTGCGCTCATGACTCCAGCGGCGGCCGTACTTCTTCTTCATGTGCTTTTCACACCCGCGGGTGAAAGCGCGCCATTTACATAACGACTCAGGCTCAGGCTCAGGTTCAGGCTTGGACCAAAGCTCAATTTTAAAACCAATCAATGTTTGCAAAATCCTATGGGTAGGCGTTAGTCGACTTGGCGTACTGCCCAGAGTAGCCATTGGCATCTCCGCTGCGCACAGCCGTTGCATATGCCGCCGCACCCGGAGCTTTCTTCTTCGCGCCATGATCGTTGCCATAGTGATCATACTGACGGTCCCCATACATGTTGTCATTGTCGTACATGTCAGTACGAAGATGCGTCGTCTCCTCGTGGCGCGACACCCGCTCAAAGACACCATGCGAACCAAATGGACACAAGGCCAGCTGCGCAAGCTTAAAGTGCTGGTACGAGAAAACAATGCCGTAACATGTGCAGGCGCAGAGAATGCCCGCAAGAATGTGAAAGGCCAGCATAATCAGACCAATTGGCAAAAAGAGAATGTTGCCCACCACGTTGCCCAAGCCCGCGCACCTGTACTCATTCCATTCCGCTTCCACGGACATGCCAAAGGGAAAGAGGGCCACCTTTGAAATCTTGAGCAGCTGCCATCCGAATGGGGACAGCACAATGGTGGCCATGAGCAAGAGCCCGAGAACTGCGTAAATGGCTGCCACCACGGCGCCTCCGGCGAGCCAGATCCACAAAAAGTTACCGACCCAGGTCACCGGCGTGCGCTGGTCCTCTCGCGTCTCGTACGTGACCGTCCGCGTTTCGTGTTGAACGCGCATGGGCGCTGCCGCTGCCACGGGTATAGCCTCCTCCAGACTCATCTTGCTTCACCAACTCTGGTGCGAGACGAAAAGGGGGGCCCTGTCTGCTCGGCGCGAAGAAGGTGCGGCGACGGCGGCGGCGGCGGCGGCGGCAGGGACAGGGGCGGGGACGGAGGCGGGGGGTTGTGCTGTTGAAGGCCTGCCACCGCGTGCGCTTCGCTCCACGAATCGATGGAGTTCTGTAACTTCAAAGTCTCCGTCCCCGGGCCTGCTGTCTTGGCAGGCAATCTTCCGCCCATGGGTAACGGTAACCGCGTCAACCGCAGAAACGGTAGGTCCTGAAACGTCTATAAACCGCCAAAAATGAACGGTGTTTATAACGAACAAATGCCCTCTTTCGAGCGATATACATAGTAGGCATGGCCTGCAAGCATGGGAGCAAGCAGACAAACAAACAGCTCAGGCGTGCACACGCTCTTTGAGCAAAACATAGAAAGCTAGACTGTACAACGGGTAGTACGCGCGAGCGCGCGCGTGCGCACGACCCGTGCCGCCGCTGCAGGTCAGCGGAGGCAAGCAAGACAAGATGTCGACAAAGAGCAGAAACGGTACGGACGTGGCGGAGACAACGCGCGTCTTCAAGTCCTTTGGGGCGCTGCTCGTCTACGCGGGGTGCCTGTACATTGTCCTGCAAAACGATCACTGGACGACGGTCGACCGCTACGGCAACGTCGCCCTTCTTACCTTTCTACTCATTACCTTTATCGCCTACGTGTACACAGTACCGGGTTAGAGCTTGCGCCCAAAGTAGTTCTCGATGTCACCGTCATGAACGCGTCGTCATATCAAAAGGTCCTTGTCAAGCTTTCTTGCACAGGGTTGACCTTGCAAGCTCGATCGATTTCTTCTCTCTGGACGACACCAGCATTGCGCTGCTCCGTCAAGAAGGAAAAAATGACCAGACCAAACAACACTGAAACGCGCTCCTCTCCTCTGTTATTATTGATGCAAACTTGTACGACCAGGCACATGCTGCTTTCAGAAGATGACAGTTTGTTGATGTAAAATTATACACGTAGTACTTTCACACGATACATAGACGTGCGTGGCTGGTTGGTCAAAAGGGAGTGGTGACAATCTACTTCAAGTGATTGCCCCATCTGCCCTCGTGACATGCTTCACTTTAAAAGATTAAAGTCCGACGGGCGGTAGCGGCGGACGCGCAGGCGGGCGTGGCGCGTGCGGGTCTGATGGTGGTAGAGGCGGACGCCGAGGCGGATATGGAGGCCGCAACGGCGCGAGCGGCGGCGCAGTCTTGGGTCGTTGCGGCGGAACTTTGGCTCGCAAAGTACTGCTGGATTTCGCCCGGTGCGCCATGCGGTTCCGCGCCCGCGGAGACGGCGTTCTCGGCAATCGCTCTTCTCCAACATCGAAAAGTCTATGCCCACGTCCGTGTTCTTGACCTTGCCCATGTCCATTTCGTAAGCCTGCACCCAGGGCGTCAGAGTCCCAAGTCATCTCGGAACCTGCCACACTTGGTGGTGGATGCGATGGCGGGGCCAGATACGACATGGTCGTCCCAGAATCGCTCTGCGTGTCGCCACGCTCAGATGCTAACGTGGACACTGTCGGCGGCGGCGGCGGGTGCATTGGAGGACGCAACTCTCGCGGGTCCAGCGACGAGGCACCTCCGATCGACGCACGGTCCCCACGACCTTGACGCGAGCTTTCATACATGGACGACGTTTCTCGGTGCAAGTCACCCCCCACTAGCTGTCTGTGCTCGTCCCTAGCATTGTCGTTGTTCGCAATAAAATCATCACCATCCTCCTCCTCATCTTCCTCTTTCTCCTTTGCCTTATCCTCTGGCCCATACGAATGAGCTCTGTTTTTGTCATATCGAGGCGGCACTGCAGCATGCGCGTCTGCATCATCCATGTCCCAGCCTCCGGCCTCGAATCCGGCAGCAAGTTCGCGCATCGACATGGCGGCTGGACCTGGGCCTGAGCTCCCGCGCGCAGGATTCAAGCTCTTCCACAGCAAGGCATATTGCCGTGCGCTCAGCACCATATCCCCGTCGTCTTCGCCGTCATTACTGCGGTCCTGGACACCAGCGTCTTTCAAAGCTTGCGTCCAGGCTGCTGTTGCTGCTGCTGTGGCTGCCTCATTTTCGTCTTCACCTTGTTGGTTGGCGCCTGTTGTCTTTAAACGCATTTGGCCCGCAAACTTGCTCGAGATGAAATCCCGAATCGACAACAGCTTGCTCCCGGCCAAAGCAGGCGCTGAACCGGGCCGACGAGGGCCCCCGACACTAAATTCCTCGTATTCGCCATCTTCGTCATCCTCGTCGCTGTCTGTACCCTCAAGATCCTCGAAATTGCCCTTTCCCGAGGATCCAGTCCCGTGATGATTTTTGCGTTTCGTTGCAGCAGCAAAGGGGCTTGGGAGATACGAACCTCCCTTTTTACGAAGGCGAGATAGCGATGCCTGCATGGCGGCATGCGCCTCTGGGTTCGAAGGCGCGCGCGGCACTGCCGGCGCCGCTGGCAGACTCTCGAGATCAGCTTCGCTGACAGCGTAGGCGCCTCCACCATTCCTAGTAGGGTCGCCTCGATTGTCGTTGTCGTCGTCATGATCATTGTAATCATCATCATCCTCATCATCTTCCCCTTCTTGCCCTCCTCCCTGCGATGAGAGCGACGATCTCTGGCTCATCGAGACGGAGTCCCACTCGTGGTCTCGCTTGCCATGCCGGTGGTGGCGCTGGCGCTGGTGCTGGTGCGATGGCAATGAGTTCGTCTTCCTTTCGCTTGCGTGATCGCCATCATCATCAATCTCACCTGCATCGCCACCATCCGCAATGCTTTCTTGCCAGGTTGCCGTGGCAAACGACATGGTTTCGCTCGCAGCGCCATCATCGTCGGGCGGTGGCCGCGGCGCAGGGCGTCGAGGCACACGCGTCGGGCTGCCGTGCAAAGGCGAGGCATTCTTTCTTCGATTGCTACCGGTCCCATTCTCGCTCGTGTTCTCACGGGTCGTCCTCGTGGCGGCCGGCGATAAGGCGGCGGGATCTTCGATCGAGTCACGCTGGGTCTGCACTTGCGTTTGCGTTTGCGCGGCCCCGGCCTTGGGGGCACGCTTGCAAGCCTCGTACAGATAGTCATCCACGTCGAGGCCGAGCTCTTCCCTTGCAGCGACACACAACGCGTTGGCTTGAAGCGTTACATCGCGGACGCGCATGAGGAGCCCCTGCTGAACCTCTTCGCAAAAAGCCATTGCACCTTCTGCCGCGGCTTCTGCGGCCTCAATCACACCACAGAGCTCGGCGTCCTGGTCGTCCCGCAGCGCAGAGAGCGCTCCAGAAACCCATTCGCCTCGCTTGGGGCCAGCGCTCGTGCTCACGCCCTCGATCGTTTTCTCCCCGAGCCCGTGCGGTTTGCCGTCTTTGAAGGCGCCGACGTAGCAGTCGCCATTGACAAAAAAGGTTTTCCCCAGGCCATTGCACCTGCCCTCAGAGAACTCCCCGCACGTAGTGTCTCCAGCAAGGTTCTGGTACATGCCGCGTCCGCTCGGCGCGCCGCGCACGTCAAAGTCGCCCACAAAGAAGGCCCCCGAGGGCCACAGTTTGCGGCCGGGGCCGCACGCGGCGTCTCCCTTGAAGACGCCTTCGAAGCGCACGCCCGTGGTCTCCTGCTCCAGCGCGCCCACGCCCTCGCGCGCCCCGCGCCGCCACTCCCCGCGGTACAGCGCGCGCTCGCGCCCCAGCCGCGCCGCGCCCACGCCATCCCACCTGCCCTCGCGCCCCACCTCGCCCGCATGCGCGCCGCCGAGCCCATCGCGCCGCGCCGAGACCTCCGCGCCCGCGCGCGTGCGCCGCATGGCCCCGCCGCCGCCGCCGCCGCCGCGCGCAAGCTCCGTCTGCTCGGCTGCTGCCGTTCTGCTCTGCGCTGCGCTGCGCTGCGCTGCGCTGCGCTGCGCTGCTCGACGACTTTGGCCTCAAGGTGCTGGCTCGCTTGCTTGTTACGTATACAGGGCTTGCTTGCTTGCTTGCTTGCTTGCTTTTGCTTCATGCTTTGGCCTGAGAACGACATGTGCCGAGCGAATGAAACGGCGCACAAACATCACGACCAGGGCCCGGCTGCTCGAGAGTTCCTGGGACCCGCGCTGGCTGGCTGCTCAAGCAAGCAAACCGAAGCCTTGGTCGATCGCCACGACAAGCTCCGCGCAACGTCGCGCAAGACGGACTCTGGCATGAGCTGAGCTGGCCGGGGGCTGATTTCGACCGACCACCTCTCTTCAGGTCAAGCTTGATGAGGTGACGTTGCGAGCAACACGTGTCTCACGCACAGCTCAGCTCAGCCCAAAATCAAACGCACAAACGCACAAACGCACGCAGCCATGGAGGGGTCCCCCGCGCCGGTGCCCCCGGCGGAGCGCGCAGGGTCGCAGCCGCGACGGCGGGAACATGATACCTGTACGTGAGATTTTAATGGCCCCGCCTCAAGAAACAGTCCAGCCCCACTGATGAGACGAGCCCGGACGAGCCGCGGCACAGACTGGCAGCGCGTGGCAAGGATTTTCTTCATGCTCGACGTGAGGCTTGCCTTTGTGACCGCCAATGAGGCAACGTGTGCCATGCACGAGCTTCAAGTCCTTGACGATCTTGCAGAGACGCGCGAGCTCAAAGAGAGCGAACGCTTGCGGCACGCCGAGCTCGAGCGCATGCGCGATGCCGTCATTCACCCACAGACCCACGAGGCGATCTTTGCGCCTCTACGGCTCAGCACAGTCGTGCCCATGAATATGATTCTCGACGCCGTCATGCTCAGCGCCTGGACGCCCATGCAAACTATCTTCGCGCAATGGCTTAACCAATCGTACAATGCTCTTCACTACCACGCAAACCGCAATACGACGAACGAGGAATCCTTTTCGCAACGCGTCATGGCGTACCTCGCAGCCACGGCCTCTTCGGTCGGCGTAGCCCTTTTTCTTACAAGCGGAAGATTTCCACAGCTGCGCAAATTTGCGCCCTTTTGCGCTGTGGCCGCAGCGGACACCTTTAATCTTTCCATCATGCGCAAGTCAGAGTTCTTGCGTGGCATCGACGTCTTTGACGCAGCTTCCGGGGACCATGTGGGCACCAGCCGTCGCGCAGGTCTGATGGCCACAGGATCCTGTATCGTTGCTCGCGTCGCTGCAGCCTTTCCTATTCTTGTTGGCTCGCCACTCATCATGGATGCCCTGGAAGGCCCAATTGCTCGTCATGCACCTTTTTTGCGCGTTCCTGTAATGCTTTGTACCGTCGGCCTCATGATTCAGCTTGCCGTCCCGGTGACCTTTGGGCTCTTTCACCAGCAAATGACCGTGTCCACGTCGCTCCTCGAACCTACGCTTCACACGCGAGCGGAAAGAGTTTTTTTCAACAAGGGTCTGTAAAGTGCATACTTTTCGGTGCCCATCTCACCTCCTTCATCGGCCCTTTGCTCCCTGTGTCGTGCACGAAAGGCTGTCTTGTCCGTCTATTCATGGACAGGAGAACAAAATCTAACGTTAGGAGAATGAAGACTTCGCAACACACGTGACTGACGATCTGTCACTAGGGTTTAGAAAGAAGATGAGAAAAGCACATGCTGGGGTGACAGTGAGGCTAAACTAAGTGCTGCAGCCAAGATCGTGATATTCGACAAGTGTTGTGTGGTACACCCAAAATTTAGATTTGGCCAAGCAGAGACCCTTTTCTCGACTCTTTCGCAATCAGGCTTGCCTCACATAACAGTATGAAGTTCGTGAGGTTTTTGTTTTGTTTTTTGAAAATGAGCTAGAGCTACAAAAGCAATGCATTCAGGCACTTACGACCTCGGACGCGATTTCTCCCAAAAGAGAAGAGACTCTTTCATTCTTTACTCTCTCTCTCTCTCTCTCTTCGTTTCCTTTCTTAGTGATGCCTGGACATCGATGAATTCACAGATTCGTCAGCCTCGCCAGTTGACTCCAAGATGGCTTCCAACGGCGCAAATGAGAGAGTGGACACATCGCCGTTGCCCTCGTCAGCGTCCTCGTCTTCAGCCTCGCTAAAGATGGCAAAGGGTTTCCGAGACCTTGGCGGATCCTGCTCCAGCTTTTCGCTGGCCATGTCGCTGTCGCCAAAAATGGAGAATGGCTTCGTAGGCCGAGACGCCGGCGCTTCCTGCTCCTCCCCCCCCTGCTCCTCCAGACCAGCTTCTTCGCCGCCAAAGATCGAGAAAGGTTTGTTTGCTCTGGACGTGCTTTTGCTTGTAGGCTGGAAATCAGCATCTGCGACTGAATCCGCTGACGTGCTGTCCCCAAAAATTGAAAACGGTTTGCTTGGTCGCTGGACTGTTTCCTCGTGCCTCGAATCATCCTCATCGCTTCCAAAGATTGAGAATGGCTTACTTGGCCGCGATGCGTCCGCACCGTCATGCATTTCGGGGTCTCGAGCATCCTCGTGCGATGATGTGCTGTCTCCAAAAATCGAGAATGGTTTGCGTTCCGAAGTGTGAGACTTGCCCTCTTCCTCGTCACCACTAGCAGCGCTCTCTCCACCTGCGTCACCGAAAATCGAAAACGGACGGCGTGCCTTTGGAGAGGGCGCATCATTAACTCCGGCTGTGCTCTCGGTATCACCCTTTACATGGGCTTCATTATCAAAGATAGAGAACGCTTTGCGCAAAGGTTCGGCAGCCACCTCTTTGTGTTGCTTTGAAGAACCCTTGTGTGCTGGCGAATCTTCCGCGCCAAAAATAGAAAACGGAGTGGCACCAGTTCTGCAACTCAATGTCTCCTCTCCAGTACCGCGGGCCTTGGCTTCTTGTCTTTGGTCATCCTCATCATGCAGCTCGTAAAAGCTCTCTGCCATTGCATCACGGGCCTTTTCTGTGTTGTGGTCTCCATCCTCACTGTCGTTGTTGCTCTTCTTCGTAGACTTGCCCTCGGCAGACGCGCGCTTCATGCTCGGGGACCCGAACATCTCAAACATATCGTCCAGCGCAAGTCTCGTGTTGATGGTCATATCTTCCTGATCAGCGACGTCGAGAGCCTCCTTCACATCGGCAGGACTTTCAGGCTCGGAGACTCTGGACTTCTCGGGCTTGTGTCTGGACTCTTGCTTGGGGGGCGCCGCGTGAGAGGGCGTTTCCACAGTTCGTGTGGTCTGAGGCGGTTTCTTGGCGTCAAAATTCTGTAGAGGCTTCTTCATGAGCATTTCAGCCTCCGATTTCTCAGCCTTTGCCCTCACCTTGAGTCCTGCGCCTTCCTCAATGCTGGATCGCGGCGAGCGAACTCCACCCGGACCATCTTCCACGTAAATGTCAAACTTGGGTTCTGCGTCAGCGTCCTGCCCATCAGTAGCACCTCGTTCGTCCCGCGTAGGCCGTCGCGCTGGAGCAGTACGTCCTGGTCCAAATCCTTGATGTGTCCAAGGCGCAGGGTCGAGTGCGTTTTCCTTTTGCAAGTCGCTCACGCTCGCCAGATGCTTCCAGCCCGGGCCGTCATCTCGCGCGGCGCTGTCGGAAGCACGATTTTCGTCACCCCAGTCGTCCTTCCGCCAGGGATCAGCAGAGGACGTTTGCTCGAAAATAGCAAAGCGGGAGCCCGCGCGGTCTGCCTGCGCATTGGCCTCATTTCCAGAAGTGGAAACACCAAGGCCTGGTCGTCCCGAAATATTCGGATTGGCCGCTGCAGCACGTCGAGAGTTAGCAGCAGGACGATGCATGGAGGCAGCCTCGCTACGAGAAATGGTCTGCAGGGACCTTGCACGGGAGGCCTCGGCCTCTTCGGTCTCAGGGTCAGTCTCACCGTTCCGTTCGCGCTCTGCCTGCTCGAGCCAGCGACGGCTCATCCGGCGCTGAAATTCACGATGTCGCTTTTTGAGCAACTCGACCGGAGTGGCTTGTTTCTCGAGGCCCACAGAGTACGCCTTGTCCGCGAGGGGAAAGTCGCCTCGTCGTTCGGCGGTCCAGGCTGTGGCCACATAGTAGAGCGCGAGCTTCTCGCCAATTTTGTTTTCTCGCAGGTACTTGAAGACTGACGATGGATTCGTGAGCAAATCAGCATACCCGATCCAGACCTTGAGGTACTTTTCATTATTTTTGTATCGCTCGTCACCCTTGAACTCGCGCGTGCACCTTTCGAGCAACGAAAGGAGGTCATTGCTTCCCGAGGGAAAGTTGTCTTGCGTCCATTTGATGTAGCGAATCCACGTGCTTAGAGGGTCTTCCATGGGGCCATCGCTTGTGGCTTGTGCGAGCGCCTCTTCAAAGGCCTCTTGTTCTTGGGCCAGCTTTGCCTTGCGGTTTGCGATTTCGCTTTGCGCCCCGAAGGGCTTGAGCTTTTTCGGGTCGCGCCCGCGCTTGATTGGCATTGCGTTTTCCTTGCATTGCTCCCAGGCTTCTGCGTCCACGCCGCCGCCCTGCGCGGCGGCGGCGTTGCTATTCTCCACGTCGGGCATGCTGGCCGTGACGCCTTTCAGGTTTTGCGTTTTGTTGTTTGTCTGTTTCAAAGTTGTCTGTCCGAGTCTATGTCTGGCTGCTGACAAGAGCGAAGTCTCGGTTCACGCGTACTCCTCGAGCCTGTCGGCTATCTGTTTGCCGCCTCCGTGACGGCAAAGACCTCGCGTCTGCAATGGGAGTCTCCGGGAATGGAGATCGGGAGGGCGGCAAGAATCACTAGGCCCGCCCGCACGCACGCACGCACTCATTTGTTCATTCATTCGCACAAGCACTCATGTTACTATACGATGATAACCGTCGAGAATTTGCAATTCAAAGTGTGCACCGTGTCTGGTGAAAACGCACACAAAAGGAAGGGGCGTCTTTATAACCTGCAACAACTTGAAATGAGAATCGACTGGCGATGATAGCGGGTGATGGTGACAGCAACAGGCTTATCAAAAGTAGGGCATTTCCAGAGACGACGCTTTTATTCAATTATTTTTTACGTAAAATAGGGATCAGATTATCAGGCAACGGCACTGACATAAAAGAAGAAGAAGAAGAAGATCATCCTCATCACTATCAACCACAGCAAACAAGCACCGACCACCAGAAGTGAACGATCTCCAAGGAGGTCGTGCCTTCTAATCGTTAATTTCAATGACCTCTGGCTCAGAAGTAGACGAGGCCTTCTTGGAGATGATGGTTTTGCCGACCTTTGCCAATGAAGGTGACGAGAGGGGAGAAGAAGACCGCTCCGAACTCGGACTTGCAGTGCGCAAACAGTGAGCCATACTTGCACCTATAGCAGCAATTTTTGAGGGCATCGGAGGACGTGCTTTAGGCTTAGATTTCGACGCCGATTGTCTATCTTGCTTGACCTTGACAAGATTCTTCTTTGTCAAAGACTGCTGCTTGACGCTGGGGCCGGTCAAATCCTGCATTGGGGTCGGCGCGGTCCGGCGTCGCGTAACATAACTCTCCCTCTGCATTCCATTCGGATCCTCATCACACACTTCGCAAGAGGTAACAGGCTCGCCAGCCGCATTGAGGAGCTCATTGGCAAATGTGCAGCGCGAACAGGTCCACTTGTTGGCAATCTTCACGTACAGGGTGAGTTCGAGCGAATCCGTAGACCAATCTGTCGCAGAAGGCAACGTGCGAAAAGTTCGTCGACGAAATACTCGCGAAAGCTCGGCGCTTTCCAGTTCGTAGATGGGATCGAAGCAGATGAAACGAGATCCAAGCCCCACAGATCGGGCGAGAGCCGCCAGTTGCATATCGAGGGTCATCGTCCCTGCCTTCACGCAGCGCACTCCAAAGGTTCCCTGCGCGTTATTCACAAAGAAGACGGTCGCCTTCGAGACCAGCTCCTGATTCTTTGGCGCTGTAAAGTCTCCGTGAATGAATAAGGTGGATCCAGGAGCAATCTTGGACGCTTGTGCAAAGTGCCGATGAAGGCGCTCGAGCTCCTTTGCCGTATCGTGGCGACCGCCGAGGAGCTCAATGCCAATTGATGGACAGCCAACACATGAAGCGATCTGAAGGACGACTTGACCAATGCCAGAACCGATGTCGATGAACCGGTCCTTTCGAGTAATTTGGGCCTCTTGAATGCAGGTTTGTACCAAGTGTGAATTCGCGCGTCCATACTGGGCTCGAAATTGGTGTCCTGAGACAGACTCTGCAAGTGGGGCTCGATGGAAGTCATTCGAGCCCTCTCGGATCGAAGAGCACTCGAGCGCGCGCCAGCCTCCAAAGCTCATCACTGTCCGCTCTAACCATAGGTTCCAACCAGAATAGCTCAGATGCTGCGATGATTCGTCGAGCATACTTGCAATTTCAGAATCAGTCCACGTCAGCGGCTCGGGGCTGACCAAGTCTTTGCGAACGGATGCGGATCTTGACGTCCTTGACCGCGGACGCTGCGCCTCCTGATCGGAGCCAATGCGGACAGTTTCTGAGCTCGAGCTCACCTCAGATGCATGACTCGCTTTCGATATTGATTCTGCCTCACCTAGTGCACATGGGTCGACCTTGCTAGTAGTGGTGGTTGAAGTTGTGGTGGTGATGCTTGTAGAAGTAGCAGCGAGTATTTGATGAGCTGGCCTTTTGCGTGTGGGCGTCGGGAGTCCGTCTTGGTTCGTTTGGTGGTGAGGTGGCGTGAAGGGGCTCCGTGAGGGACTCGAGCTTTCGTATACGCCACCATCCGCGCGCATCCTTTTGCTAGCGCTGCTTGCTCTTTTAACAGGCGTCGCTGCCCGGCACGCGTCCGAACTTGATTCGTTGTTTGTTTGGTCTAGCATGTCTGCACCAACCAGGGCTTCTAAAGCGCGACTTTCCTTGTCGGTGAATCCATCGGTCTTTTTCTCTTTCTTCTTCTTCTCCTCTTGCGACATTTCATTGCTCGATTGGTAGACGGCAAAAGCGAGGACTACGTTTTCACGCTCGTTCACCCAGGTTTCGACGTCGTTTTTCTTCTTGAAATAGTCGATACCTTCTTCAAGATGTTCAATCAGGAGACCAAACCTCTTGACCTTGGACGTTGGGCGCACGTACAGGAAGCCGCCGCCGTCTCCATCCTCGATCATGGCCCATCCTTGATTCTCAAGAAACGGAAACAGCTTTTCAAATTTGGCCATGTTTTCTATTGAACCCTCGTTACTTGATGCCGTCGCCGCCTCCGCCGCTGCCGCGCCGCTCTAGTACGTCGTGATGCGCACCACACCTTTACACTCTATACTCCGCGTGCTTTCGCTCGTGTGCGCGCGCGAGACGTTTGATTGACTATGAGTAAGTCCTCAACCAGCAAGCCTTCGCGCCTCCGCCGGTGGTTAGCGCGCTGGCGAAGAGGTTGCGCCTCCGACAACACAAATGCGCTCTTCCGTTGCCGGCCGGCCGGCCGGCCCCGGCCTCAGCCTTCGCGGCAGAACGCGCCTGTGCGCACGACTGCGCGACAGCGCGACAGCGCACGGCCTCGTCGCGCACGCGCGCGTCCACCTGCCGGCGCGCTCGCTCGCACACGCGATTGGAGTTTTGCTCGATAAGAGCCCAAGGCCCTGCTTTCTGTCGAGCTCTGAGACGTTCGCAGAGCGAGGCGTAAACTTTGTGGCGGTGGAGGACGGCCATATCGGCTGCAGACTGCCAAGTGTTCACAAGGTTGGAGAGATCCCCATTATTGAAAAAGGTGGTCATCAGCATGAGTATCTGCATCTGCATGTGTATCTGCATGCATTTTACTCCATCTCATACAGTTACATACTCGACGTGAAATTAAAGTGGTGCGGAAGAAGGCTCGCGCTTGCGTCGTGGTAGCCATGTCGAATTGGCGATTGGTACACTAGGAAGACCATGATATCGACCATTATGGGAGAACCAAGCTCACGCATTGAATGTATGCTTCAAACAAACGAACGAATGAACGAAAGCATCCCTCTCTATCAGAGTTCGCTCGTGAAGTCTTCGTCAAACGAGGACGAACAGCAAACATTGCCGCGCGGCCATGGACCACTCGATATTAGTAAATGTTCCAAAATAGAGAGTGCAATTAGGGCATCTCTGTTCATTGTTTACAGATCTGTTCGCCGAGTCAGGAATCTACGAGGTTTACACGCACACGGGACGGAGTATCTCCCTGTGCGCGGCAAATACCCTTACCTTGTTTGCGCACCGGTAGGTGAAGAAAAGGATACGACAGGCAGGGTCATGGCGCGAACGCAATTTCTTTCAGTTCAAGCCTTCTTGGCTTCCTCCTTGAAGACGCGGTAAAGCAAGGTGCGAGACCACCAGTTGGGATGCTCCCACACGGCCTGAATTTCGCCATCCGCGGGACAGTCGACCGTACCGCTGACAACCGAGCCATTACTACATTCTGCCTCGGTAAAGGCACGCGAAGGGACGAGTTCGACGGGTTCCTGAGCATTTGCCGTAGGTTTGAACACGAGCTTGAACGTGATATTGCCCGCGGGCCTCGTGAAGAAGCGATACGTGATGAAGTCGCCCGATTCAACAGACAAGACTTCCTCGACGCTGGTTCCACTCGCCATCTCCTTTTCCGTAAAGGGGTTTTCCAGAGAAAGGCACGGAGGCCCTGTGCCGCCAAGCTCTGCTGGGAGCTGGTCCTGCTCAACGAGTTCAGCGAGTCTGGCTTTCCAGGATTTTTCGTCGCCAAAAATCTCGATTTTGCTGACCGTACGGGGGTCGAGGAATCCCTTGATCATCTTCCATGTGACCTGGAAAATGGCCGGGGCATTAATGATGAGCATCTTTCCCATGGTTTCCGGATAATTGTTGCTATCGACTTCAGCAACGCACTTGACAAAGTTGAGCGTGTCCGAGTTAAGCTTGGCCATGGTGAGTCCGCGCAGGTCAAGAATCGAAAGCGTCTTGTTAATGGTGCGCTGAAAGAGCTCCGTGCTCTCGGCGTACTTGTCTTGGAGCTCTTCCATCAGACATACGTGGTACTTTGTGAATTTTTCGTTCGTCGTCAAGCAGTGCAGAGCGGTGAGGTCGACGCTGCCCGTCTGCTCGTACCAGATACTGCGCGCGAAGGAAGAGAGGAAAGGGGGAATCGGCTGGTCAGTCTTTTCTGTTTCCGAAATTGCTCTGCACAGAGCTGGCTGTGCAGATAGCTTGATACTGTTGCGGGTGGTGGTGGTGGTGGTGGTGGTGGTGGTGGTGGCGGCAGTGAAAACTTACGGCCTACCTTCCTTGCAATGACCGGCATAACCCCCTCTGTAGAACTGCTTGACCTCGAGCTCGTCTGCCTGAAGGCACGCGGACTTGCCCTCGGCGACCCACTTGGACGCGTTTTCGGACCTCCATCGAATGGCGTCCTCGATACATTTAAGCGTGTTCCCGAGGTCGAACTTGCGGGCCTGCAGGAACCTCTGCAAAGCCTCGTCGAGGGGCTCCTTCTTGAAGCAGATGACGTTCAGGTCAAGTCCTTTTTCCGCGGCGCGTTCCTCGATCTGCTTCTTACTGTGCACCTCGCCAGCGTCAGCGTCGTTCGCACGTACGGCAGCCAGTCAGCCAGCCCGTCAGTCAGTCAGTCACCCCGTCGATCGTTCCTTCCCTCCACACGGTGTCCTCCCCGCCTGCCTCGCGCGCCCTGCCTTGGTTCTCCTCCTGCCGCGCGGCCCCGCCGTCGCCAGCGTGTCGCCGTGGCGCTCCCTCGCCATGCAGAACCTCGTTTCCGCGTCAGGCCTCTCTCTGGGCGTCGGCCGGTCGGTCGGATCGCGCCGCTCGCTCGCGCGGCCGCCCGGCCTCCGCGCCCGCGCCTCGCCGCGCTCGCCTCCGCTCCGCACGTACAGCTGCGCGCCCTCCCGCGCGGCGTCCTCCTCCGCCATGCTGCGCCGCTGCTCCTCCGCTCTCGCTTTTCCGGCTCGGGCTCGCCTCGGTTCGGGCTCTGCTGTCTGTCTGTCTGTCTGCGCCGCCGAGGCACGGGTGCGGACCCACGAAGACACAGAGAGAGAGAGAGAGCCGGGCGCCGCTGCTGGCCGTCATGAAGGCTGGCAGGCGGCGGCGCTCGTGCGCCCTCCGCGCGCGGCGCTGCTGCCGCTGCTCGCCTCGCAGCGCCGCGCCGCGCCGGACGCCATCGCCGGAGAACGAGGAGCGCAGCGGCCTCTTCAGGCGGGAGGCCAGGGCGGAGAGGCCGCCGCCGAGGTGCCCTGCCCTCACCGGACCGGGCCCTGGCTGGGAAGACAAACAAACGCACACGCGCACGAGACGCGTAAAGAGCGAGCGCAGGCAGCGGCGGCGTGCTTCACTCGAGCGCGGCTGGAGCCTCCGCGGCCAGCTGCCTGCAGATGCAGACGGACAGGCGAGGCGAGGCGAGGCGAGGCAGGGCAGGGCAGGGCAGGCTAAGCTTGCGCGTGGACCTGGTCACTTTTGGGGTGCTTTGGGGGGTGGGGAGGATGAGCCTCGAAAGTGAAGTGAGGTGAAGTGAACGAACGACGTGAGCCCTGCCTCGGCGGCGGCACGGCGCCCTGCCTCCGTGTCCCTCACGACTCCCTCTCTCTTGCAATGCACTGCCTTTGACACCTTCAGTGCTGCATTCTGCATCAATGCAGCTGCAGCAGCTTCACATGCGTCGTGATGATCCGCCTCACAGCACGACGCCAGTGGCCGCGGTGAGCCGCAGGTTGAGGCCAAGATTGAGGCGAAGGATACTTTTGTCGTGCAGGCCCTAGGCCCCGACTTACGAAAGAGCGGCCGCTGCCGCACCAGCCACACCAGCAGCAATGACACCAGGCAGCTTCGTCCGCATCCCTCTCCCGCGTGCGTCAGGCCATGCCATCTGCCACGGGCTGTCGACTTCCCGCGAGGAGAGGACACCAATGGCCGCGGCGCGGCACGCAGACGCTGACAGCCAGCCCAGCGACGCCTGCCTGCCGATCTTCGCCTCGCGTGGCGCCGAGTCGGCTTGACTGTGACAGTGACTCGGACGGCAGCGGAGCCCGCTCATGTCACGGCAATTTTGCTTGTAACTTGTACCAACGCGCACCCTCGGGGCACCTGCACGCTCCATGCCCCTGCACCGCTCAGTCTGGGGCGCGACAAACCTACTACTGCACACGAACGCGGGCCGCCGCGCGCCTTCTTGCCGGAGCTTCTCGCCGGAGCTTCTCCGCCGCCAGAGCGGATTGTGTGGAGGCCGTGCCGCCGAGGCAGACCGAGCTAGCTAGCTATAGCTGTCTATCCAAAGCTATCTAGAGCTGGTTGCGCTTTGCGACGCTTTCTTTGGGAGCGACCAAGCGAGTCGCAGTCAGCCGCAGCAAAGCCGAGCGAGCAAAGCCCGAAAGCTGGAGCTCGCGGGAGGCAGCAGCGGCAGCAGCGCAGCGGCAGCGGCAGCGAGCAGCAGCGGCGGGGAGATGTACACCCGCGTGGGGCCGACGCCCCCGCGGCGCCGCTCGCGCGCGCTCGCGTGGGCAGCGGGCGCCGGCGCCGCGGTGGTCTTTCTGTGCGTCGTAGTCGCCAGGAACGGACGCGGCCATGAGGAGACCGTGACCGTCAGCCCCGCGGAAGCGGACATCGTCGGGATCGGCGCGACCCTGGACATGGAGATGGCAATGCCCAGCAATACCAGCGACGCCGCGCTCATGGACGCCGTCGCGACTGATTTCTACGACGGCGTCGAGGCCTACGGGGCCGGGGACGAAGACCACAACCACACCCTCTCGAGCCGCAACAACAGCCTCTGCGCCGGGTGGTGCGCCAACCAGTACCTGCCGCTCGTGGAATGCACCCAGCATGGCCTTCCGCGACTGCGTGCGGCCTTTCAGATCGAAAACTGCGCCGCCGCGCTCCAAGGCGGTAAAAACCTCGAGGCGGTCAACTCCAAGATCGAAAAGATCGCGGACAACACCGCCTTCGTCTTTTTCCGCGGCGCCGCCGCTTTCTTCGATTACAACATGATGTGCTCCGACCCGCAATTCGCGGCGAAGCGACTCACCATGCCCCGTGTGTACTCGAACGGAGACTGCCACCCAGAGAACTTTGGGGTCATGGTCCAGGCCAACGGCGATCTCGTCTGGGGCGTCAACGACTTTGACCAGTCCTTCACAACGCCCTTTAGCTGGGACGTCAAGCGCGGCGCCACAGGCTTTGCGCTTGGGTCCGTAGCTCGAGCCTGGGCAGACGAGGACCACTCGAACGCCGCGCGCGCCTTTGTCGAGGCCTATGTATCCACTCTTGTCGACCACCCGAACTGCGAGTTTGCAAACACGGAGCGCTTTATTGAGCATGGCCGCTACGTCGAGGGCCACGCTTCCCTTATCAAAGACCTCTTCAAAAAGTCACGCGACCGTGAATCGAAAAAGGAGACACTTCATTTCCTCGAAGACAAAATGTCCATCGACCTCAAAAATGACCGCTTCATCAAGACCGACAAAATCCATCCCGTCAACGAGAGCCTCATCCCCGAGTTTCAGGAGTCTGTCGACGCCTATTTGTACCACGGTGTCGCGGCGCTGGCCAAGTTTCCCAACGACGGTAAGTTCTACAAGGTCGTCGCCGTCGCGCGCAAGGAAGGCAGCGGCACGGGCTCGATTGGTCTCAACCGATTCTATCTGCTCATCAAGGGCCGCTACGAGTCGCAAAAGCATGGCTACATTATCCTCGAAATGAAGGAGGAGGTCAACTCCGTCCTTCAAGTGTTCTTTCGCTACTCTTATACCGCCTCGCAAGAGGGAAAGCGCGCCGTGGACGCTGAGCGCTCCGCGTGGCCCTACACGAACCTGTTTTATGGCTGGACTACCTTTCGCGACAAGTCGTACATTATTCGCGAAAAGTCCAAGCACAATGTCGATGTCAATCTCGAGAAGCTCAGCAAGGACGAGTACATTCAATACTCTTCGCACGGCGGTCGCGCCCTCGCTCTCTACCACATTCGTGCGCGCTGTAACAACCACGAGTGCGAGCCGCACGCTCAGTCGGCCGTTGACAAGGAGATTTGTTCTCAGATCCAGACGTATTTGCACAAGAACGTTGGCGTGCAAAACTTCACGAACCAGGTCCATCAATTTGCCATTGAGGAGACCAACCGCGAGATCAAAGCGTGGAAGCTTTTGCGCAGCTTCGTCAACCCGCGTCGTGACACGAAGACGTCCTACAAGCTCCTCAACGGAGGCGAAAGGCCGCACAGCTGCTCGTAAAAAGAAAATTTCTGCGAGATGCGGGAGCGAGCGAGCTAGCGAGAGAGAGAGAGAGAGAGAGAGAGAGAAACTGGTCTTGCCTGCATCTGAACAAGACAAGGAAGAGAGAGAAGAGAAGTAGATTATTATACGTAGTTTATACACGTTAGATTGTCTTTTGTCACAGTGATGGCTGGCCCATCGTAGTCATAGATGTTCGGCTGTTCTGGGCTTTGCCATGAATATACAAACCAGAACTCACTCAGCCTCCGCTTTTCTGCCTCTCGTGGTTCCTCCATGCATGACATTCATCCAAGCCAACTCTCGATTCTGGCAGCGCGTGCCACCATCAGATTCCCCATGTCGTCGGCACGAAAGAGCCTGGCCTTCTTGCAAAGAGCCAAGAGCATCGACCATTCAAGTTGAGCGATTCGGAGGAAACAAGGAGATCTTCGAATTGGCGGGCGCAGCGCAGCAGCAGCGCGCGGCACGCAGCAAAGCCGTCCGGCCGCAGAGCGCTCGCTCGCGGAGACGATCGAGCGCGCAGGCAGGCGGGCAGGCAGACGCGCAGGCACGCAGACAGGCAGACGCGTAGGCACGCAGGCGCGCCTGCGAGCGAGCGGTGAGCCAGAGGATCAGCAGAAAGCTCGGGGGACGAGAGGTGGTGGCAGCAGCTGCTGGCGCAGCGCATCTTGGTCCTGGTCGGGACCCCGACGCCTCGCGAGGCCGAAGCGCGCGACACCTCGGGCCCTCGGACAAGGCCGAAGATGGTGAGACGGAACCGCAAACTCGTGCTGCGCGGCAGACAGCCAGTGCCGGCGCACGGTCGCGACATCTATGCGGCGAAAGACGGCCCTGGAGGCTCCAGAACGCCCAGCCGCGAGGCGCTCTGGCAGCAGGTGGCAAAATGCAGCAACGCGTCCGCCGCGCGCAGACTCGTGGAGGCTCTCTTGCACGCCGACCATTTGCTTGGTCGCGTGGCCAAACTATCGAGCGCAAAGGGCGCCGTGAAAACCGGAAAATGGTGCGCACTTGCCGCGCATTCCGAGACCCCATGTAGTTGCCAACGCCAGGGCGAAGCCATGCATTGCGAAGACCATGCCGCTCTAATCAGCATATGCACTCATATCCTTGGTGCCCCGGTTCCGCTCAAGCTGCGCCAGGCGGCGTCTGCTGTACTCCAAGCTTGTCTCGACAAGCACCCGAGCCTCGAGACCGTGCTCGCTGCGCGCATCGAGGCTCGTGTCGCAGAGCTCTGCGCACGAGCCTCGCGTGTTGTGGACAAGATTGACGTCGCACTTGGTATCCGCAACTTTGTGCTATCCAGCGCTTGCCGCGACATCCTCGTCGATCGTGTCGATCCAGGTCTCCTTTTGCGCACGCTTCGACTGCTTCAGCGCGACCTCAATATACCGGCACTAGCTGCCGGCCCAGACACTGCACTCGACGCGTCTGTGGCTCTAGCAAACGCCGAAGTTCCAGTACAAGCGCTCATGGAGTACCTTCAGGCGCCAGGAGCCTGTACTCGTATTGCCTCGACGGGACCTGCAGACCGCGAGGAAGCCCGTGGCATGGCACAAGAGTCTCTCTTTCCCTGGGTCAATGCCGCTGCTGATTCTGACGTTGCAGCAGCAACAAAGAGCATCGAAATGTTTGCGGGCATTTCCATTGTTCGTCTCGATCTCACCTTTTGTGCCCCGGATGAGGTCCGTCGCGCCATTGTTAAGCTGTGCGAGGTCCAATCGGGCTCTCAGGTCGGCGGCAAGTCTACAGACACTGTCACTGGTGCTGGCGCTAGCGCTGGCGCTGGCGCTAGCGCTGGCGCTGGGACTGGTGCTGGTGCTGGTGCTGGTGCTGATACCGCGTGCAGCGCTCCGAATGTCGCGGCGTCATCCGCTGCCAGTGTCCACAGCTCATCCATGCCCTCGTCTGTCGCGGCTCCAGCCGCAAGCGACTCTCTCGATGACAAAGCCAGTGAAAATAGCGATCCGCGTGCGCTCGTGGCCCTACTTGCTGCATCGTGCACCGAACCTGCCGCTGCTCTGCTGCTTCGCAACCTTCTTGCATGCGTACCGCGATCTCTCTTGCTTGCAGCGGATACAAACACAAACGAGACTGCTCAGGACAATGTCGAAACGGTATCCGAGCGCATATTTGCCAAGCTCATGGCCATCTCAGAAGCACACGTTTTTAATGCTACGGTGCAGGGGTACTGTCTCACGGGCCTTGAAGCATGGTGCAAGCTTTTCAAGCAAGGACTCCATCTCTTGGAAATGCCGGCCCTATTGCTCTGGCGGAGCCATGGCAAAAAGTGCTGCCTTGCGCTTCTCGACTTTGTCCTGGACAATTGGAGTCAAGGATCTCGCAAAGCGCGCTATTACCTCGAGCCGCTCTTCAATGCCTCTCTCGAGGTTCTCGAGGCAGTCGCCTTCGCAGATCCAGCGTCTATTCCTCAACCTTTTGTAGCCGAGCGCGACCACGCTCTCGCAGCGCGAGGGACGCTTCTCCGTCGTCTCTTGCAAGAAGTCACTTTGCACGAGCCAGGATCACAGACCACCAACCTCCGGGCCGCGCTCTTGGCTGTTGGGCGCTTTCTCGAGCACGACGGTGCGCGCGGCTTATTGGATGTGGATCCAAACATTATGCCAGCGCTATTGCGCTGCTTCGAGGAGCACGGGCAGGTCTTCACCGTGAGCACCAAGCTATTTCGAGACATGGCAAGCAATCTCGAGGAGCGTGAGGGTCTTGATGCACGACCCATCTGGCTCGAACCGCTTCTGGATGCCATCACAAAGGGCGATACGAGCGCCGCGGAGCAGGTCGCGACTCGAATCGTACCCGAGCTGCTCAGTTCCGTCAGCGGCATTACCTGTCTTACGCTCCAAGAGGCGCTGGAGAAGCGCAAGCCGGCGCTGGAGGACCAGCTTCGGCTCTGGGGCGCACTCTCAAGCGCGGGGCTTCGCGTCGAATTTGCTGCCTTCGACGACAACAGCTCGAGTGGCAAATCGCCCCGGTCACCGCGCTCGCCCATGTCAAGGTCACCTGCTCTCGCTTCGACAAAGGTTGTGCGTATCCCTTCCGAAGCTGTGCGGCACGGACTCGAGCACGCCGATGACCTGGTCCAATTGCGAGCTGTCAAGCTTGTACTTTGTCCCACCAAAAAACAGCGCATGCCAAGCGCCGAGGTCCTCCGCCTTGCAAGGGTTGTCTATAGCTGCACTGTGCACAAGTCGGTCTCGGAGAGCTGCGCGCAGGGGTTGCGCCGCAGCTCGCAACTGTTTTTCGAATGGATCAGCATCGCTCTTGTTCAAAGCAGACGTGCCGACGACGAGCATGTGACCGATAAGGATCGCGCCGCCGTCCTTGACTTTCTCAAATGGTTCAAGCGCACCATGATCGAGCAAATTTATCCCGACATGCCGCGCGAGCGATCGAGCATGGTGCTTTCGCATTTGTCCATCATGTTTGAAGTCTTTTCGACCTCGCCCGATATCTGTCGCCTCGAACATCAGGATCACACCTTTTCCCTTCTCAGTCTCGTGCGCGACGTGCACGAGCAGCCGCGGACGCTTGCTCTGCAAGTGCTTCGACGCGTCCCTGCACCTCTTCCTGGACTCGACACGTGGACTGCAGTGCACAAGCTCGTCAAGTGGGCGCTCTTGCTCGCCAAGAGTCTCAAGGTTCGCAATGCTCGAGGAGGGAGCACCCTCTTGCAGCTTGTTTACGAGCGTTATGTCCTCGGCGAGGGCTGGGCCGTGGGTCTGCGTGGCGAGCCAACGTCGCGTGAGGATCCTGGCATCCAGGCGCGCATGGACGTTGCTCGGATGCACTTGTCCTGCGCCGAGGCGTTCAAGTGTGAGCGTGCCGAGAAGGCGTACAACGTTGGGTCCATTATCGTTCGCGAGGCGGACGTGGATATTTTGGCGCGCGGTTTTAGCCGCGAGCTTCCGGGCAACACGCACGCAGAAGAAACGGCATTCATGAAGATTGGCGGCTTTGACGAAAAGGACGAGGACGTGGATGATATTGCTCGGGGCGGAGCCAAAGGTACGACAATCTACACGACCATGGAGCCTTGTAGCAAGCGTCTGTCCGGCAATCGCCCTTGCACCTCGCGCTGCATCGCTGCTGGCGTCAAGCGCGTCGTGGTTGGCGTGCGCGAGCCGTCAAAATTTGTAGAGTGCACAGGAACGCGCGAGCTGCGCGAGGCCGGACTCCAGGTTGACTACCTCACGGGCACTGACCAGCGGCTCAAGGAGCGCTGCATGGAACCAAATATGTTTTTGTTCCCTGACGAGGGTCCTGTGGAACCCTTTCAAGAGCAAGCGAGCGACAACTTTGAAGCAGAAGCAGTGGGCCAGAATCTCCCGCGGGACCTTGTGGCACGCGCCTTCTTGGCCGACCTCATCAAGCTGTATCGCGAGCCTGGGGCCGAGTCGTGCTTTGGCCTCCTTCAAGCCTTTCGCAACTGCTGGGAGGTGAGCGAGTCCACGCTTCGCCGTGATCCGGATGCCTGGGTGCAAGTGGCTGAGGATTCACTCAACGTACTCAACAAGGCGTGTGAACTCGCTGCCGCTGTCGTGTGCAAGAAGCAGACAGACGCAGATGATGGCAGCGACTTGGACGATGAGGACGAGGACATGGAACAGCTCTCCGACGACGACGACGGTGCCGTCGATGCAGACAACAGCGGCGATAACACCACTACTATGAATGCAGCCAGCAAGGAAGGCGGGTCGTCGAGCAGGAGAGGTGACGACAACCTCATTCTCATGGATCGACCTATTCACAACAACGAAAACGTGGTTGTCAGCGACTGGCTGGTCATTCGCGAGGTGACAATGTGTATGGAGACGATTGTGCGCACCTGTCCACTTGAGTTGGAGACGGACGCCTTTGTGCTCGCTGCCCCTCGGGTTGCAGCAATTGGCGTCGTGCAGCTGCAGCTGCTGATTCGCTTGCGACACATGGGCGCAATTCGCGTGGTCGGCAATTCTTTTCAAGGCATTGCAGCGCGCTTGCTTCGCCTGCGCAAAAGCCCGGCGTTGTCCAAGCTTCCAATGCAGTGGACCAACTATTTGCTGCATCGACTCGAGGGCGGGCTTCAAGGTTTTTACTTGAGGCGGTCCGTCGGGTTTGCAAGCGCGTTTTTGGCTCTTGCGTGCGCCGAGCCTCGCGCGGGACGCACCGTGCTGCTGGAACGCATGGTGACCCGTCTCATGCTGCTGGCAAGCAATGCTGAGGATATGCGCATTCGCGTGCACGGGCTGAATATCTTGAAGATGCTTTTCGAGGACGGCTCGCTGCAGCACGAGCTGCAAGAATACCTTCCGCAGCTCTTGCTGCTGTCGTTGCGTGGCTTTAGAAATGACAATTGGCAAGTGCGAAACTCGTCCATGATGGTGTTTGCCCGTGTGATCCAGCGAGCCTTTGGCCAGGAGAACATGCGCGTGAGCCGCACGATGGGGGCCGTGCTCGTGAACTCTGCTTTTTTCATGCAGCGTTATGGGGATGTCTTTTTGGCGGTGCTCGAGAATCTCCGACGCATCGTCAACGAGCAGCGTCTTGGGCACAACAAAATGGGCGCGATGGATCCCAGTCTGTACCCCATGCTCTTGATTCTGTCCCGATTGCGACCAGCCTTTGTGTCTCCCGAAGGGGAGGAAGAGGCCTTTGTCGGAGAGCACAAGGAGGCGTGGGAGGCGGGAAATAAGGACGTCCTTCCCTTTTTACCGCTCCTCCTTGCGTGCGCTTCTCAACCGCACGTGATGGCGCGCTCGATGGCCTCGCGAGCGCTGGCCAGTCTTTGTCCGGAATTCCGACTTCTCGACACAATTCGAGAGATTCTTGCCATGCTGAGCGATAGCTGTGCCTCGTCGCCGCCACGTCTTGGCCACAATCACGCGCATGGCCTCTTATTACAACTTACCCAGTTGTTGGTGACAATTCGTGAACGTAAGCTGCACACGGGTCCGCGCGCAAGCGAGGCGATTGGAGCCCTTGAGACGCCTCTGAGCAATGCGCTGCGCGCCGTCCTGGAATCGTGCGGGCCCTCTTCGATGGTGTACACGGCCACCTGGGACGCCCTTTGGAACTTTTCATTGCTACGACCGCGCGCGGCGCTCTCTGCGCCGATCTTGGATCTCGCCAAGCGGGCCGGAGACAGTCCCTGGCAGACGGAGGACAGTGTTGCGCTTTCGTGCCGGCTGTTGGCGTCGAACTTTTTAGTGGAGAATCTGCGCAGCGAGGACTGCCGCAGGCGTCTTGCGGCGCTGCGGGCTGCCAAAGACGTAGCGACGGGGTCTTCACCTTTGGCGCAAGAGGTCCTCGAAGCAGCTGAGCATGTGACCTTGACTGAAGCGGGCGTATTCTTCTACCCAGAACTAATTGCACGAATGGACTTGCTAGCCTCCAGCGAGAGTCAGCGATCGCCCGCAGTTGCCCAGCGGCTTTTGACCATGTTTCACTCGCAAGTATGCGTTGGCGAGGGCGCCCAGGGCGCAGTGGTGCGCGCCTTGGGCCGGTACGCTGCCTCGCAAAGAGAGGTTCAGGTTGCCCTTGCGGCGATCATCCATGACTGCGCCAAGCCTGTGCAAAGCACGCTTCTGCGCAGCGCTGCTCTCGAGGCGCTCGGGACGTCTGGCGTTTTGGAGGTCTCGAATCCGTCGCTTGCGTTCGCGTGGCGGGCCCTGCTCGCACTTGCGCAGGACGAAGTGGACAATCTCCGGCGCGGGGCGCTCGCCATGGCGGGGCGCCAGGTCCCTTCGCTGCGTGCGCTCCCACAGTGCGAGCCTCTCGTGGTGCGGGCCTTGCTGCGGCACATGTTTGAGACGTTGGACGGGTCGGCTTGGGTCGAAGTACGCGCCGCTGCGTGGGCGCAATGTGGCGAGTTGCACCCTGGCCCCCGCGCGCTGGCGGCAAGTCCGCGCGACCTCGGGCTCCTCAAGGAACGCGTCTTTATGGTGGAGCCGGACAACATCTACGCCGAGCCTCTGAATCTTTTGCGAGATGTGATGGAGGCGCAGCAACACACTCATGATGCCGTTGTACAAGAGGCCGGAGTCCAGGAAGTGCTCGACTTTACTGCTCTCGAGCGTCTTGTGCGCGAGACGGCGTGGCCAGGCGGCGTTTCCTTCCACCACGATGCCTTTGCGCACCTGTGTCGGGCGGCGCTGGCGGGCTCTCGTGAGTGCAAGGCGCGTTTGCTTCGAACGCTTGATCCAGAGGGCGTCGCGCCCTTGCATCCGGCTCTCCGAAGGCTTCTCGCCGTCGCGCGAAAGCGTGCTCTTGAATAATTGATGACCACAAAGAGCGAGAGGGAGAGAGAGAGAGTTGGAGAGGGAGCTAGTCAAGGAGAAGGGATATGGTTGTCTTTGATGCGTTGCAAAACATTTTCAGGCTGGGCAATAAATGAATGACTTTCTGGTCTGCGTCGAGTCGCCGCGCAACGCTTGAGTTTGGGTGTGTACTCTGTATCCAAACCAAAGTGGCGATTGATGGAGCGGGGCCTTTGGTTGGTATACATTCACCCTTCTCTCTCTGTTAGGCTGAATGGGCCATCTGAGGCTTAGCATCGGTCTTTGGATCAATATTATGGTAATTCTACACAAGGAAAATGAAGCAAATCGTAGATGTGTTTGCTATTGCTTATACGTAAGTGACTACTTATTCAACCTTCATCTTTTCGATTTTGGCTGTGAGCTTTTTAATCTTTGACTCGAGATTTGCCACGAGGTTTCGAAGCGAAATCTCCTTCTCCTCCTGGAGCTCAAAGAGGACACCGATTGTGTTCTTGGTGAAAAGGTACCGAAGTAAGAAGATGATGGCAATGGCCCAAACGAACAAAGGGCTCTGCGTTGCGAGGGTGTATAACGTCTTCAGGTAGTTGCTCAAGTATGTGTCGAGCGAGGAGTAATAGTTCATGTTGTAGACAAAAGGTCCACAACTGAGCGAGCAGACAACGAGAGAGGAAAAGCTGACAGTCGTCTGATTTGGGTACCCGAGCAAGGCACGCAGTCGCGCCTCTGTGTCAATGATCGCATCGTCTGCAAAGGTGCCGTCCGGGACGCTGGCAACAAAGTATTCTTCCCAGAAGCGCAGCTCTTCGAGTCCCGGAGCCCGTGCTTCACCAAGCGCAATTTCAGAGGCCGTACGGTCGCTCATGAAGCAAGTCGGCTCACTGTCAGCAGCCGTGGGATTTTCGTCAAAGCACTGTTCAAGCGGATCGCTATCAAAAGAAGCCTGTACAAGGTGTTCCTGAAGCGAACAGGCCTTGGGAAGCGTTTCTGAAGCGAGCATGAACCAAAGTACGGCAAAGCTGAGGACGAAAGTGAGGAAGAAGAACTTGATGAAAAAGTTGGCGGCGTCGCGTGCGCTCCAAGGTTTCTTTGGTTTCTGCATGAAGCCGTTAAGAACGCGCAGCTGCAGCTTGAAGCCGAGAAACATCATGCCAGCGATAAAAATGGTGCCAAAAGGGAAGAATGGAAAGGACATGAAGCAGAGCTGCTGAAAGAAAAGGAGGTCGACCATGTGCTTGGCGACGTGGAACTCGTTGCGCTCGTAAGGGCGCTTGCGCAGCTTGGCGATGAGGTACTTGGCGGCAGGCACGATCGCAAAGGCGGTCTTGGAGACGACAAATTCCGTAATTACGAGCTGGAAAATGCCTGCACCGTAAAGGTCGGCCCGGCACTCGTCGAGACCACGTGGCACAGTGCCGGCGGCCCCATAGGTGGATCCGACGGAAACAAGACGTTTTTCCGTGTTGGTCCGTGCGGTGAGAGAAAAGTCGCGACTAATTATAGGGTCCCCTCGTAGCATGTACGGATCGAGAAGTTGCAGAAAGGAAAAGACCTGAATGAAGGCGTTGAGGATCTTGGCCACAAAGAGGCGGGAGAGCATGTACTTTGTGTGAAAGCCGCCATCGTCCCACTTTTCAAATGCCGTGACGAAGGTGACAACAGCTGGCAGTAAGGCGTTGATGACGCTGACGGCGAGGGGGACAATGGACCCGGATATGAGCGTGACGATGGGGAGCAGCCACTGCAGGGAGGCGTTATCGCTGATGATTTGCAGGACATTTTGGCTCATTTGCGCTGAAGTTGCGGTCAGGTAGATGATTGCCGCGGCACT
Organism: Aurantiochytrium sp. KH105; assembly: GCA_003116975.1. Lineage (NCBI taxonomy): Eukaryota > Bigyra > Thraustochytrida > Thraustochytriidae > Aurantiochytrium > Aurantiochytrium sp. KH105. The sequence goes on from BGKB01000163.1 coordinate 39,073, forward strand.
GGATCCTTGAACGGAAATATAAATGAAATTGGCGGTGATGCGGCGCGCACGAAGCGTGAGACGCTCCTTAAAACTGCGGCTCTTTTTCTTGTTGGCAGTATTGAGTTCGTGCGTGGTGAGAAAGTATTGGTCAAGAAGCGTGTGTTTGAGATCCTCGACCTCGCGAGGGTCGCTGATGCTATGGTCCCAGGCATTGAGAGCGCTCTGCGCGAAGCGCGACTGACTGTCGAGGTCCTCAAAGAGGCCAAAGGCCTTGGCGCGGCGATCCTCGCGGATCCACTTGTTGATGGAAGATCCGAGAAGGACAAGATTGCAAAAGATGAGAAGACTGATGTAGTCCATGCGTTCGCCAAGTTCCGCACCCGGGTTGTAGGACGTGGCACTCACTTCAGCACCGCTTGCGTCGCGGATGGGCGTTCCGGCATGTAGATTGTCTGCGAAGAACTGCGTCGCCGAATCCCCTGGATTGAAGCTGGAAATCATGAGGAACTTTGGCAAGAAAGAGGAGAGTGCAGACCAATCGCTCGAGGACCAATCAAAGGCGAGCCTCGGCTCCCCCGCAGAGTTGTAAAACCGATTGCGGTCGTCCTGGCTTAGGTTCTGGTACCACAAAAGCGCAGTGATATGCCGAATGAGAAAAATCAGGCAAATGAGCGCAAGAGCAATGTAGTTTGCAATCATCCATCTGAAAAAGTAAAAGTACGAGGCAACAGAACTACCAAATCGCGCCTCTGCGCGACGCACGTCTCGCTGCAGAGGCGTGTATTTCCGCTGTAGGCGCGCCATGAGCTTGTATACACTGGCAAAAAGACCTCCGGCGCGCCTTGTGTCTTGCATGCCGAGAATGACATCGTAGTCATCGCCCTGATCGTTTGTCGCGGCGTACATTTGGCGGCGAGCCTCTTCTCGTTTGCGCTGGGCTTCAAGGTCAGTGGCTAGATGACGACCCGCGGCACCGCCGCCCCCCGCGGCAGCGCCAAGGTTTTTGAACTGTATGAGGCGTAACTCACGCTCGGCGCGCAGTTCGGCCTCTTCCTTTTCCTCTTCGAGCTTTTCGAGTGCCTCGCGGAGCATTTTGGCGTCTTTGGCGGCCTTGTCGTGCTTTTCGCGCAGCTTGCGATTCTTTTCTCTATAGACTTTGACGGCTTGAGCGAGCTGCTCGACCTTTTTTTCGATTTCTGGATTCATGAATGCGGAAGGTCCAGCGCCGGGGAGTTGGGCGATGCCGAGAAGTTCCTCAGCACCATCGTCGATACCGAGTAGGTCAGCTTCCTCATCTTCCTCATCTCCCTCGTCTTCATCCGAAGCTGCAGCGTTTTTAGCATTGCCGGCGAGAGTACTGGGCAATTGATTATGTTTCATGCTTGCGTTTAGCGCGCTCGCAAATTGTGGTACTTCTTGCGTGTCTGGACGCCGTCTTCCACCACGATCACCACGAGCGTCAGAATCATCGTCGTCAAGATCGAGGAAGTCGACTTCGAGAGCACGCTCGGTCGCTGCGTTCGTGGCAAAGAGCTCGATGCCGGCGTCGCTGCCCTGGGACGCTTGATCGTCAATAGCAAGGTCTGTCTGGCCCTCTTCAAAACCTCGATCTTGCCTTGGTGTTCCGCCCGTGCCGTAGTATCCGCCACCTGTTCCCGGCGCGTCGAGACCGGCTAAAGTTGTCCACGCCGTTGTGTTTGCATTTGCATTATCCTCGTCGGCGTCGAGGGAGAGCTCGCTCTCAAGCGCGCCGGGCTCGGGATGAACCCTCCTTTTGCCTGGCATTTATTTGGGTTTGCTTTCGTGTCCTGCAGCGATGCGCTGCAAGGCGGTTCGTTGGCGGCAATCGCACGCACAGGCTTTGCCACCTTCACGGTCACGTCTCCATGCAGAAGCCCGTCCTTCTTCTTTGGGTGAAGGAGGAAAGGAAACGTGAACGTCTCGTCTATCCCAAAAGGCCTATCGTGGTCACCGACGGCCGTGACGTTTACTAGTAAGTTGAATACTCTTTGTTCAGGGGCTTGGGAGTGACTGTGTAAAAAAAAAAAGCGGCTCAACGGACACGCGCACAGCGATGCACTAGAATAGTATGATGAGAGCGGCGCAAGCCCAGTAGTCCGGGCTGCGGCAGAGCACAAGAAAGCAAAGCTAAACGGAGAGAGACGACGCATCGTGCGAGGACGTTCTCGCGTGATTTGGGCTTCCGCAGCGAGGAGACGCGAGCGAGAAGAAGAAAGGGCAATGCCTCGGCGACACGATGCAGACGAGATTGTGGTTCTCGCGGACGAGGGCGACGAGGACCTTGCGAGCGAGGGGCTCCTACAAGCCGACGAAGGCGATGGCGGAAGCGACGAAGGCAAAGTGGACGTCGATCCAATCAACGATGACGCGGAGGGCAAAACTCCAGAGACCCAAGGAATGCGACGAAACTCAAGGGATGTGGAGATGAATCATGATGTTGATGATGATGATGGTCATGCAAATGATGATAGGAAGGAGGATGACGATGAAGATGAAGATGAGGAGGCCAAGTGTGCATTGCGTGGTCGTACGTCACGCCATCACAGCTCGCGCCCAGAAGCAGAATCCTTTGGGGATGTGAGGGGCGCCACACGATTTGTAGACGTGGTAAATGTAGCGCAAAGCATCGCTGAGAGAAGCATCTCCGAGCACTTGGAGGGCCGGAGCTTTCGTTCGGCGACAGTACCGCGATGGGTGGAGGCGATCAATCAACAATGTGTGCAAGACCTGTCTGCAGCGTGCAACAATCTCAAATATATTGCGTCCACGGTTGTGTACGAGGCTTCGCGAGGTGCGGGCATGGAGGTAGCTTCCTCGATGTTTTGGAATGCACAGGCCGACGACAGCGTGACTGTGTCGTGGGAGAACGGTTCGGTTGGCTGCATTGTAACAGTTTTTGGCGTGTCGTACTGATGGAAGAGCCAGACGTAAGAAAGAGAAAATGTAAGAAGTTCAAATTGCTTGATGTCAGCAGGTCGCGTGCGAGATCGTGTAGCACAAGAGTATGTTTACATTGGCGAGCTAGCAAGGCAGCTGGCTAAGTTTGTCGGGGAAAGAAGCAAGAAGCTGATATTGTTGTGATATTCCTGGTGCTTAATGTTCGCGGAGGGAGAAGAGAAGTGTATCGAAAGAAATCAAATTGAATTGGATTGTATCAATTTTGTGACAAGAGAGGAGAAAAGAGAAAGCAAAGCGAAGCAAAAAGAATCTCGAAAATCTCAAATCATGAATCAAAATCAGTCGCTTCCCCAGAGAAAAGGACTTGTGAGTAAACAAACTGGCGGCGCGTGGAGTGCGCCGCAGCCTAGCGCACGCGTGGGCGGGCACTGTGTACATTAAGGTATATCGTGCATAATCGGTCAAGGTCAAGGTAAAATCGCATCATCAACGAAAGGTGTTGCTGAGGCAGCTCAGAACGCTCATGTCCATCCAGTCGTCCGAGGAGGATGTGGCGGCGGAGGATGAAGAAGAGGACGAGGAAGAAGGTGCCAAGGGCTGGTACGTGGCGGCATTGATTTTGCGCTCGAGGGCGCGCACGGTTTCAACGGCGAGGCAGGAACCCTCGACGAGAACGCCGAGGATGTAAGCGGACCATTGTTCACAGTCGGACACGTTGGTATCGAAAGGCAAGTCCCGGTCTTGCGTGGCGGTTGCCGTTGAGGTCTGCACGGGTCGAAGCCGGACTTCCATGGTCCGGGGTCGACCTACGCATGATGACCTGCTTGGGAAGATCTGCACGGGGGCGGGGGCGATGGCGGCCTCCGCTGCGCCTGCTGATGGTTCTGCCGCGATGGCGTGAGCGTGGGAGAAGGGGCTCGAGCAGGAGAACGAGGTTTGATGTGAAGGTCCTGCGTGCGCCCGGCGTTCGGCAGAGAGCGTCCTTGCCCTGGGCCTCGAGATGGCTTGCGAGGGCGAGGGCGAGGGCGAGGGCGAGGGCGAGGAGGAGGGTGAGGACGAAGGAGACGCCTCCTTTTGCTCTTCCTCTTCCTCCTCTTCTTCTTCAACTACTTCTTCTCCTTCCTCTGCGTCAGCGAGATGCGGGACGTGGTTCGCGTTGCGTTGTTTGGACCCCCATGCGAGACAGGTGAGGTTGATATCTTTGTTGTTGTTGTTGTTGTTGTTGTTGTTGTTGCTGTCGTTGCTGAAGGTGCTATTGTGGAGATTGTGCGATGCTTCGGCGGGCATGTCGATGAGGAGCTCGAGCGACTTGAGCGGGCCGCACTCCTTTTGCTGGAGCTGCGCTGCGTCTGTCCTTGCCTGCTGCTTCATCTGCACGAGCTTCTGCCGCTTGAGCGCGCGCTTGAGCGCGACCATGCGCTCATAGTTCTCGGCGCTCCAGTGCTGCTTGAGCTCCCTCTCCTCGTCGCTCAGGTAGTAGCCCAGCACCTTGACGCTGCGGTTGAAGTGGACGACCATTCGCGCGCCGCCCGCCCCGCGGCCCCCGCCCGCGGCTCTGCCGCCCGCGCCGCGCGCGGCTCAGCCTCGAGCCTGAGGCCGAGCCCGGGGCCCAGGCCGCGCCAGCCAAGATGGCGCTCCGCCCTGCGCGCTCTCTCTGCCGTCTCCGCTCTCTGTCTCGCCTGCTCAGCTGCTCTGCTCGCTCGCGCCCTCTCCCGCGGGGCCGCGCGCTCGGGCTCTGCGGCGGCGCGCAGAGGACGGCTGCGAGAGAGTCCGGCGCCTCGCGCGAGGGAGGGAGGGAGGGAGGGAGGGAGGGAGGGAGGGAGGGAGGGCGAGATCGGCTGGCAAGATGGATGATGATGATGGATGGTGATGGATGGAGGAGCGAAGGATGACAAGATGACCCGATGCAGAGACACGGACGGCCTGGGCGATCTGCCCGCCCGCCCGCTCGCCTGCCTGCCTGCCTGCCTGCCTGTGCAGACGACGCTCGGCGCGCGAGCCGCGGACCTTCGCGCTCGCCTGCCGGTCTCCCTGCCTCCTGCCAACGCGGTCTGCCTCGCCTGCCTGGTCGGGTCTGTCGCGGCCTCGCCCTGCCTGCGCCGCCATGGCGGCCGTGCGCCCATGATTGACTCCCGCACTCATTCCTCTTTTTCCTTTTACATTTTTCTTTTTTCCTTCCTTTTATTATTATTATTTTTTTCTGTCAGATCTTCCTCTCTCCCAGCCATTCCACCCGCCGGCGACCGCACATCCGCAATCTTCGAAGAATCAACCGCCTCAGCTTCCTTGGCCGCCCCGGCGCCCGGCGTCCCGGTCCCTCCCTCCCTCCCTCTCCTCCTCCTCGCGCTCCCTGCCCCCGCCACCTCCCTCCGCGCCAGCCGCTGCCGCTGCGCCGCGGCTTCGTCACGGGCGATCGAGTGGAAAGAAAAAAAAGAAAGAAAGAACTCGAAAAGGAAGAACTTGAAAAGAAAGAAAGAACTCGGAGAAAAACGGAGGCGCAGCAGCCAGCAGGCGGCGGCGAGGGAGCCCGACCGTCCGCTGCTAGTGCTTCTGCTAACTGAGCCCGCGACGCCTAACTGCCGCGCCAGAGCCGCCTGAGGCGCGTGCGTGCGTTGCCACGATGAACTGCCTGGCCGGTCGGTCAGCCGGCCGGCCGGGCTGCGCGAACAGATGCTGCTTGGGAGCGGGCTCGGGCCTGCGCCGCTGCACTGCGCTGCGCCATGCTGTGCAGTCATGGTCTGCCTGCCTGCGACGCGCTCGCTCTCGCGCTCGCTGTCTCCAGCCCGCCAGCTAGCTCACTTACGTTATGATCTTATCTGGTGCTGGTGAAGCCTCTCTCTCTATTCGTAGATAAAACTACGACCGACTTGGACCGACCGACCAGCCACAGCCAGCTGCAGATGGCGCCTGGATTCTTCGTACCAGCACGCACGCACGCAAGACAGCGCCCGCAACAGCAACCGCCGAAGCAGCGCGGGCAAGCAAGGCAAGCAGGCGAAGAAGCAGGCAGCTCTCGCCATCTCAACTGCCGCTGCCTCGCCTTCCTCGATTCCTCGCACGCCTTTTTTCTTCTTTCCCTTCTTTCCCTTTTTCTTTCCTCTTTTCCTTTCCTTTCTTCCTTTCTTTTCTTTTCCTGTCTTTTCTCTGGCTGGCTGGTGGAGTCCCCCCCTTTTCCCTGGTCTCGCGACGCGCAGGATCCCGCACGAACGCCTCGCCTCGCTCGCGAGTCCGGCACATCACGGGTGGCGCAAAAAAGAGCGCACGCAGGCGCAAGGGACGGGGTCCGCCTGGCAGACCGACAGACAGACAGACAGACAGACGCGTAGACACGCAGGGAAAGGTGCGCAGGCACGCGCAGGCTGGTGGCCCGTGCCGCTCTTATAAACTTTTTATTTTCTTCTTTCTCTCTTTTTTTTTCTTTTACCTTTGTGCTCCTCCGCAAATGGACAGATCATGAGGCATGGATGGTCCTCCGCCTGCCCGCTCGCCGCTCGCAGCGCCTCGCCCGCTCGTTTCCTCCTCCTCCTCCTCCCCCCCCGCCCCCTCCGCCCCTCCGCCGCCAGGCCGCCAGCACCCGGCCACGCCGCGCATCGAGCCTCCTCGCCCTCGATGCCGCTCATCCATATCCCAGTGACTGGACCGCCGCCGCTCGGCTTCACGCGTGCGTGCTGCGCGCCCGCTCGCCTTCTGCACCGCGCGATGAGCCCTCCTCCCCTCGCGCCGGCCGGGCCGGGCTCGCCTCCTCAACATGCATGCATGCACGCATTCGTTCCTCGCGCGCATCCACGCTTGCATGCACGCGCCCACGCGCCGTCCATGGCCGTCAATGGACGCCCTGTGCCAGGCCCGCCTTCCCACTCGCGGCCGCGTCGTAGCAAGGAAAAAGTTGACTTTTTTGCTTGATGTGAGGGAGTGAGCCCTTTCTTTCCCGGAGTTCCTGTAGTAGACCGCCGGGTTCTGCTTCTTCTGCCTCTTCTGCTTCTTGTTCTTCTTCTGCAGCAGGCGCGGGACTTGGAAAGCGATTCGACCGCGGTCTGAACCGCCGCTTCGAACCCGGGAAAGAATGAAAGCAAGAAAGAAAGCAAGAACGAGCGAGCGCTCGAGCGACTCGGAAAAAGGAGGGAATGAATGGTCCAACCACGAACGAGCGAAAGATCGCAGATTGCGACAAAGCGCGACAGCCTGGCTGACTTCCCACGCGCGCTCGCGGGCGTTGGGTCGCGGCCGCCTGCAGGTTCGCCTTCGCCAGGGCCGGCGATCTCGGCGGAGCAAGCGAGGCAAGCGGGCAAGCGAGCATGCGGGCGAGGAAGCAGGCAAGTAAGCAAGCAAGGAAGCAAGGAAGCAAGCCACCCTCTTTGTAAGACGCGCGCACACACTATGGGAGACTCGATTGGAGGGCCGAGATTGTGCGAGGCGCCTCCGATCCTGGAAACAAGTCTCGCCTCGAACGAGTGGCCATCGTCGCAGCCCTTGGGCAGGAGGGAGCGAGCGAGCGAGCGAGCGAGTTTGTCGCAGTCGCAGTCGCAGTCGCAGTCGTGCGCTGGCGCGGGTTGCATAGCGGCCGGTCGCGTCTCTCCGCGAAGGGCGCATGCAGGTGCTCGGCGCGCTGTCTCGCGCGTGGCGGATTGGATCTCGCTCGTTAAACCGTATACAACTGGCGGTTAGCCAGTTCACAGATTTTTTTCACCTGCTCCCTGTTCTTTTCCTGCACGCGCCGCGCGACCGAACGCCCTGGCCCCGGCCCCGGCCCAAGCAGACAGACACACGCCACGTTGCGCTCGCACCGCTATCGGCCGCGGCCGCACCTGGTGGCTGCCTCTGCCGCGCACTGTCGTCTCATCCGTCATCCACGCCACTCATCGCGGCGGCCATCTTGTGCGCACCATCGACCAACATTGGGTGCAGCAACTAAAGAAAAAGAAAAAGAAAGAAGGAAGAAAAAAATGGAAAAAGAAAAAGAAAAGGAAAAAGAAAAAGGAAAAAGAATAAAAGAAAGAAAGAAAATGTCGCTCCGTACGTCACCGTGACTGTGGGGGGCCCGCGGGACCTTTTGCGAAAATCGCGCCGCGCGTGTCCACCTCGTGTGCCTTATCCCATCTCCCTTTCAATGGATAAAGGTACACGCTAACCCCTTAATTGCGTGTGGGTGGCAGGAAGGACCGCCATGTTGGCGCGGGTTCCCCTCACGCAATACCACAGTGGAGGGCAGGAAGCGCGAGTGGGCGCCTCCAGCATCGGCGGATGGCTGGCAGAGCAGTCAGTCCCGGCCGTCCCTAGCCGCGACAGCCCATGCCGACAGTAGGAAAAGGAAGCAAGCAAGGGGAAGGGGGAAGCAGGGACGCATCGACATTGTGCCATCTCTGATCAAAGAAATTTTCGGTGATACTTGATTCGTTGAAATAGTGTCCGCGCGTGAAGTGTACTAGCGCCTGGGAGCCAGCGTAGACGCGGAAGTCCATTCATTTTGACTTCTCTGCTCACCATGAATCGTTCTCTGCGCACCATGAATCGTCCAGCCGCTTATGCCTAGGCTTAGGCCTAGACCCAGACCTAGGCTTGTCTGTGATTTATCATTGCCTCCTTGATCACATGCGGGTCTAGCTAGGCCTAGTGTGAATGGTGTCCTCAGCAAATATTTCCGGCGCGGAATGACACTCTCGCTCGCCACTCAAGTTCGCGGAAAAATCCAGCCATTCTGGCTTTCATTTGGGTTGGCTTGCACTCCTGGCCTGGATCTAATTTGCACTCCTAGCCTGTATCTAACTTGCAAACAGAGCCTGTATCTGGCTTGCACACAGAGCCTGAATCTGGTGGAGCATATTTCTGGCATCCATTGCCTCACCTCGCCCTCAACTTCACCACCTCAGCTCTTCTCTCTGACTTATTATGAACAGAATTTTGGAAAAACAACAATATCATTTCACAACCATTGCATTGCATTGCATTGCAATGTATTGCATGATTTGATCACTTATGCGCGAGCGAGTGCTGCAAGCCGAGAGCGCTCTGAGTACACAAGTCCTGCGGTGGCGACGCCGCCAAAGGTCAGCGAATAAGCAGCCATCTTGAAGCGAGCCGTGCGCAGCGCCGCTTGCCACGTTCCTTCGCCATCAGGGTCGCGCTTCCGGGCATTGTTGGCCTCGACGAGCGGATTCATCACGGCGCGAAAAAGTGGAGGAAAAAAGGCCAACGTGATGAGACCAGGGTACCCCGAGGGCAACTGCGGAGACTCCTGAAAGTTGCGCAGCAAGTGGTACGGCCGCTTCTCAAAGGTGTGATGGTCGCTGTGCCGCTGCAGCTTGTACAAAAACGTGTTTGAAATGCGGTGCGGCGCATTCCACGAGTGAGTCGGGTTCACCCTCTCATAAGAGCCGTCGGGAAGCTTTTCGCGACGCAAGCCGTAGTGCTCCAGGTAGTTGACCACCTCCAAAAGACTCGCTGCGCCAAGGCCCTGCAGGTAAAAGTATCCCAGCGCACGAGGCACGCTGCCGCCCGAGCGCCGCGCGATGAAAACCGCCCACAAAAAGGGAAGTACCGCAGACCACACCATGCGGTTTTGCAGCACAGAACGCGAGCCCTCGGCGCTGAGACGCTTTTGCTCAATGCGCCACGCCGAGATCCAAGACCCGATAAAGGTGCGCGGCAGAAAGGCATACACACTTTCATTAAGTCGGGAGGTCGCCGGGTCCTCCGGGGTCGCCACGTTCTTGTGGTGACCGTCCGTGTGCTCGAATCCCCAGTGCACGTAGTTACAGTTCACCAAGAGCGCGTTCGCGCACAGCTTCTCAAACCAGTGATCCTTGTGCACGAGCTCGTGGGAGGCGTTGATGCCAATGCCACCGTTGAAAACGGCCAGCGTCAAGACCATACCAATCTTCTCCAATGCACTCAGGCGTGACTTGGGATTGCTCAGCACCGTAATCATCTTGTACGTCGTCAGGATCTCCGCCACCGTCCACACATAGAGTGGCATACGGAAGCGTGTGTCCCGCTTGTAGCGCTTTTGGTCCTCGGGCAGAGGATTGGTCCAATCCTCGGGAAGAACAATGTCCAGCACAGGAAGCATGGCAAAGGCTGCCCACAAAATGTTTCGCGTGCGGTGCCATACGGACATTCCAGCCTTTGACGGCGCAAACGCCGCCTCGCCCAGTCTGAACATGGTGGCTGCCTCGGCCATGCGCACCACTGAGGTGATCCAGTACTCGAGCACACCAGACCATCCCAGGTTCGTCGCCGCGCCTCGGCTCATGTTAAATCTCTTGCCTCGAATGGACACCGTCTTGTGCTCCGCGTCCTTGCTCACGCCTCGTCGCGCGGAAACGAACGCCTCGTATTGCTGCATACCCAGCACCACCACAATCCACGTGAAGAACGCGCTCTCCCGAGGATTCTCCTTGTACATGGTCCAGAGCTTGCTCATCGACGGCGCCATGATGCCCGCCCACTCAGCGCGCGTCTCCTTCTCCTCTCCTCCGGTCCCAAACACGACAAGCAGGATCGCGCGCGTTTCCGCTGTCTCCTCTGCTCGACAGCCAGCGCGGTCTCCGCAAGAAAACCGGGGGTTCGCGCCCTCGAAAAGGGTCTGCCACTGCTCGTACCAGGCCGGGAGAATCAGATCTGCTCGCCGGCTGACCCTGCGCTCACTGCCAGCGATGCGAGCTCGCACCGGTCAGGCCCGCGCCGGTGCACGTTGGATACTTCATTCAATGTTCGTTCTCGCATCTGCTGCTGCATGCACGCACGCATACGCACGCATATCTTCGTCCGTGGCGCGCGTGGCGCGGCGTGGCTCGCTCGCCCGCCCGCCTGGCTTGACCCGGGGCTTCCCGTATGCGCTGCGCCGCGCAGACCTCCAAGTCCGTGCTCGCGACGCGCGGCGACGACGGCCGGGGCGGCCGCGCGGGGGCCGCAAGGCGCGGGGCCGCGGAGGAAGCGCTCTGGCCGGGCGCGCTTTGCGCCGGGCGCGCTTTGCGCCGGGCGCTTGCGTTCGTTCGCGCGAGCCGCCCCGCGGCGCCATGCGGGGCGCGCCGCAAACAGCTCGCGGCGCCGCGCGAGGCACGCGGGCCAAGCCGGCAGCCAGGCCCGCGCGCTCTGCGGCCGCGACGCCCCTCGGCCGCGCCCCTTCGCGCGCGCGGCGGGCCGGGTGGAGCTGCTTGCGCGCGTGCGCGCGCGCGTGCGGGCCAGCGAGCGTGAGAGCGAGCTGGCGGCGCGCTCTTGGGACGTGCGCGGGGACACCCGGTGTGCGCGGCTCGCCTGCGTGGAACGAGGCCTGTCCATCTGAGATCTTGCGATGGGCGGGGTGCAAAAGTGAGTGGAGCCGCGACGCGCTTTCTCGTGGGTGTCAGCGTCGTCTGTTGAACGCCAGAGGCGTACTTCTTGGCTGGAGTGATGCGCGGCTTCTGTAAAACGCCGGCACGCGTTTGCCTTGCGGCGTGAATCGGAGCGGCTGTTGTAGTTGTAGAATCATGTTTTTTAAAGTTTATTGCCTCTCGCATTATCCAAAAGAAGCTTGGTCCTTTCTCAAAAAGTAAACTTGAGTCTATATGCAACTTCTTTCTAGTTGAGGGCTGTGTTGATTCATGTTCCTCTCCTCTCCTTTCCTCTTTCAGTAGTTTCTCCTTCTCTCCACGACGATCAATGTCGTCCGTCGTCACGGCAGGAAAAACCACAGCCCAGTCTTACGTTCCGTCGTCGAGTCAGAGTCAGAGATATTGTACTGTAAGCTTAGCTCTGAGATCTCGTCGAGCTTCGCGTCCAGAAATGAGCGCTCTTCTCGTGAGCCTCCTTTCTCTAGCAAATCCGTTCGAATGATCTTGGCACCAACGAAGCCAAGTCTTCGATACGGGTCGAAAGCCATCATGTTGTACTTGGGGTCAAGCAAACCATAGCCTTGCGGCTTCAAAAAGCGATAAAAGAAATCTGTCTCGCACGGAGTCCGTGATGGACTGAATCGCTTGCGACCATTCATGATTCGTCGATAAAATGCGGTGTCAGGCCGCGTCACGAGCACGCCGTCATTCGGATAATGAGCTTCCGGCTTGTGTTCTGGCTCTTCCACGAGACATAGGTTGAACTCGCTTGGACACGCCCTCCAAAGCCTAGTTATATCGTCTAAAATGATGGTGCCGGGGTCAATGTGAACGACCACATCCCAATCCTTCAAGCCAAAGAGCTGTAGTTTTGTAAATCCGTACTTGGAACGTGCGCCACGAGGATTTGGGCAAAGCAGGGAAGGCACCTTGATGGCGTGTCCGCCTTTTGCCACGAGCCACTCACGAACTTCTGGATAGGCGTTCTCTGTGTAAATGATTGCCTGATTTTTCCAGGGGATCTTACCCAGTGCAAACTGACTGACAAAGTGTTTCATGAGCGCGGCACTGGACGTGATAACGGCCTCACCTTCTTGCGTGGGCGGGGTGAGGAGCGTCGCGTACAGAACGTGCCATGGCGTACGATTCTTCAGTTCGGCACTGAACAAATCAACGACGCGGTCAACTTTGCGAAATAGAATACTGAAATCGGCACGGGCCGTGGACGGGACGTGTGATGGAGCATACTGTATCACAAAGGCATCCTTGAGCTTGTGCACCGTCTTTGTCTCGAACGTAATAGTATTGAACCTCGGATCTACGACCATACGCTCTTCGTAGGTAAAGTAGGTGTTAAACAGAGTCTTTGCACAGGACGCAGTGCGGAATCGAGGCATTGAAGCAATGCGCGCGAGGTCCTCGCAGCGGTCTTTGGATGGGAAAGCCACCATGACCCCTGGATCAACCTTGTAATAAGGAAGATCCTCGCCGGTGGCAACTGCACACAGTCCTACACCATCGCCGCCTTCGCACCCCGCGACAAGACCGTTGATGTCGTGCATGACGATGGTTCTCACATCCATAAAAACGACTTGGCGGTACTCTTCCATACACCAGGCATAGGCTTGTGTCATTCGATGTCCAAACCCAGGTTGCCCGGTATTCCTCGCTGTTGCACACGATAGCTCCGACACGTTGAAAGTCGACACGCCTAAGTTTTGCGCCCACAAAACTAATTCTTGGGGCGCCTCGGGGGTGGCCAGGATACCCATGCGCTCCCATTCAATTTTTCCATACTTGTACTTTGTAACCATGTGACGTTTGAAGATCCTTGCTCCGACGCGGCCTGTGATTGAGCTGTCGAGCACAGTTACCCAGAGTGTAGGTCTGTTATCTGGGCGAGGGGGCAATGCTGGTCTTGGTGGTCTTATTTTTGACGGCATAAGCGGTGGAAAAGGATGTAGAAGAGAGCGCGTTGCTAGTGGTCTTCCCATAGAGCTTGAAAGAGACCAATAGTTCATGATTGCAAACGTCAGAGCAAGAGCGCTCGCTACAATCATCACCACCGACACTGCGCGAGAGCGCGGGTTTGTTTGAAGCCAATTTTTTCTCGACGGCGCCGCGTTTGCCGCGGCGTGCCGATCTTCAGACAACCCGGCGCGACCCGCAGGAGACCTCATCGTGTCGTTGCGTCGCGAAACTAGAATCTACGCCGCGAGACGGCACTTTGCTCCGCCCCTCTCTCTCTCCGTGCCTCTGCTTGCCGCCCCGCCTCGCGCCCCCCGCCTCGACGCGGCGCCCCGTCTACACGCGCGGTGCGCGAACCTCGAAAAAGCAGTCTGTTATTATTCGTGAGTGTGCCTGTCTCCAGTCCTAGTTGCTACACATTGCGGTAGAAGTCCTCTATGACCGGCCGCTGAAAAGGAGAGAGGCCCGAAAGCCTCCTCTCGTCCCGCCTCGCCTCCTTCGAGCTTGTCTCTCGCCGATCCGTCACTCTTCGATCCTAAGTTAACAAAGTAGTTCTTCGAGTCTGCCAGCCTCAAGTCAGAGCGATAGTATCTCTCTCAGCCTGAGAGTGGCAGGATTAGGCACGCGACTGCGCGAGGCCGAAGTCGTGTGCATCTCGTAGACAACTGCCAGCTCAGCAAATTTCCATCTAATGCTTTAGGTTGCTATACATATTGCGGTAGGTGTCCGTCCTCTATGATCAGTGTAGGCCCGAAAGCCCGCCTCGCCTCCTTCGAGCTTGTTTCGCGCCGATCCGTCTTCGATCCTAATCAAGTAGTCCTTCGAGTCTGCCAGCCTCGAGTCAGAGCGGTAGTATCTCTCTCAGCCTGAGAGTGGCAGGACTAAGCAAGCGACTGCGCGAGGCCGATGTCGTGTGCAACTCGCCAGCTCAGCAAATTTGCATCTAATGCGCGATAAGCACGCGAGCATAGACAAAAGGAAACACGCAGTTCTCAGTCGTGCGCGTGCCGCGCGTCGCCTCGTGCTGTGTTGTGGCGCGCCGTGGCGCCTCGCGCCCGCGCTGCAGGAAGAATCTGGTTGCCAGTCGCGAGGTACTTGGAGCTAGCAGCCCGAGTCGGCTTGCAAGGTGAACGCCATCGAAGGCTCGCGAGACGCCGGCAGCAAGAATACCCTCGACAAGACAGGAGGCAGCGGAATCATGTTGCTGCCTTCGCAATTCGAAAGAAAGCAGCGTGACCTCGGGGAAGCGGCGAGATTAAATGCCAATCATGCGTCGCAAAGCCCAACAAGGACGCGCCAACAAACTCTTCCAAAGGGCTTAACTTCATCGTGCTGGTGCACCTCCCTTGCGCGAATCGGCATTTGTATAGCAATTGTAATGATCATCCCTTTCGGAATGATTGCCCGTAACTCGCCCTTTGTTCAAGAGGTACTCAACACCATGGACTCGCGTGCGCACTATCTCCGACAGAATCGCCGCTACTTTCCTGCTCCCGCTGTCATTCTCGCTGTTGTAGGGGCGTATGGCGATGAAGACACAGGCTGCGCTGTCTTCCCAAATATGGACGAAGCATCCTTGCTGCGTTTGCAAGATGGATCCCGCACAGTCGATCGGGTAGATCTTTGGACGTGCGAACTTGACCTTGACGAGATCAGCGCCCATCCACCTTTGACAAAGTGGAAGTGGCTTTCTCGCAGTACGAAGATTCTATCTCCCCAGGCCATTTTGAGCTTTTACCAGGACGCCCTACGGCCAGACGATGTCGTCATTCTGGTGAGCAATGGACTCGCCTTTTTGGATGCGCGAAGGCTTTTTGATTTTGCTGAGCGAGTTCGCGGAAATCCTGCCTTGACGCCAAAGGGAGCCGCAGCTCAGTCAAGCGCAGGAGAAAGTCCGCACATGTGGCTTGCGAATTCCATGGGAAATCCATGGCAACTCGCAGAGGGCCTCCTTTCCGCAGAGCTGTCCGCAGATGAGGCTCACGCACAGCTTGCCAAAAACCCGCAGAGATTTACGGCGCGCAGAAGTGAAATTGCTGACGTTCTTTTTCCCAACGAGGTTGACCCTAACGGCGAAGCGATTTTCTTTGCCTTCTCTGGACGCACGATTTCTCACATTTTGCGGCAGCAGCAGCTCTCTCGCTCGCAGACGTGGCCCGAGGTTGTCTCGACACTCATACGCGGCGGCATTCAATTCAAACGAGATCTTGGTCTTGTAGCCTCCGCATTCGTGGCGAGAACATCGGGAATGGCCATGCCTACTCAGGTTCACCTTCCCGTACTAGACGGGCCGAGCCTTGTCTTGGCACCGCGAAAAGACCTATCCCCGAAACAGATTTGGACCAACTTTGCAGGTCGCGAGCCAGTCTACAGTCTACAGATGCGCTACGTCAAGCAGTTGCTTGATCGCGGCGTTGTCGATGAGGCGCACATTTGGGATATCACGTGCAGGACAAAATCATCCGTGAAAGACACCGACGCTTGGTACACTGACCGAAAATGGATGCACGAAATTGCGTATGGTGATCCGCGTGTGAAAATTGTCACGCCTTATGCCTGCCGCTGGTACACGTACTATGAGTTCTATGCAAGCGAAGATGTTGTGATTGTCGCGGATGATGTGATTCTCAAGGTCGACGACGATGTTCTATTTTTCGATGTAGAGGCCGTCCCAGGCTTCGTACAGGCGGTCCGCGCATCGCCAGACACCTTTCTCTGGTCCGCTGCTGTTTTTAATAATGATGTCACGGGCGGCTTCCTCGTTCGAGACGGCGTTCTTCCACGTGAACTTGGCCCGCCACAGTGGCGCTTTCCGGACAAAATTATTCGTATGCACAAGTACATTTGTGATAACTTGGATAAGGTCCTTTATAAAACTCGTGCATTGGGCGAAAAGCGCGTGAGCTATGCATACAAGGGTCGATGCTCCATCAACTTTGTGGCGATTCGAGGGTCCAATGTCGCCCTTGCGCATGAATACGTGTCGGACCACAGCGATGACGAGCATTTCCTCACGGAGCACGCGCAGGCAATGGGCTCACGAGAGGAGGTGTACATGGGTCTCATGGCTGCACATGCCACCTTTTTTACGCAGGTCGAAGCTACTCCGGATATCGTCAAGATTTATCATGCTGCACTCGCCGAGAAAAAGATCCCATAGTATTCACTTTGAGCAGAGTTAGAGAGGATGGAATCAACGAGCAAGGCCAAGTTAGCAAGTGATAAGTAGATGTTTGAGTTGATCTGGGAACTTCTCAAAAGAATAAAATCACCAACGAGACGCAATATGGTCACCAGAAGGTGATGTCGTCGTTGGGAACTCGGCAACCCGAAGGTTTGTTGCTCCGTACGGGAGAAGTGTAACTGTGATTGGTTTCGCAGCGAAGAACTTCGAAGGCACCGGGCTCTGTGGCGGAATGCCAGCCCAGCCCGTGAGGTAGTCATCAATCGAACTTGTACCACGCAAGCACGTCCTGGCTTTACCGTTTGGACCACCAACGTCGTTGGCTTTGATGTCCCATGCCTCAGGAGTGAGTGCCACTACGCGTGCGCGAAGTGTCGAGGGAACCAGCGCCTCGGCAAACGGACCTTGCCCATCGGGAGCGGGCGAGAGACTTTGTGCACGATCAATAAACTCAAAGGACTCGTCTGGACGGCTCTCATCGTCGATGATGAGAGCATGTCGCCATTCTCCAACGCCAAGCAGATAATGATCCCAGGAATGAACTTGGCCCTCCGGCAAAAGTCCCGGGATCTCGATACGATTGCGTCGCGAGTCGCGCACGTAAACGCGAGGTATAGCATACATCAGTGGTCCATGCCAAACGTTTGCAGTCATTGTGTTGAGAGCTGGTGCAGGGGGGGGATGGAGCTGATACGGCTCGCGACGTTCGACACGAACTCGCATTGGCAATGACAGCAACACCTCGGAGTCCCCAGCCTCGAGGTTGACGGTAAACATTGCGCCCGGCGGCGCGCGCAGAGCCGTGGCGTTTCCGACGCGAACGCTCGCCTCGTGACACCATTGTGGAATGCGCAATTCAAGTCCAAAACCTTGTGAGGCGTCGCTTACCTTGACGCGAATTATCTCCGAGAAGGGGTAATTCGTCTCGACAATCAAGTGTTTGATATGCGTACCCCCCGCAAGATGTACGGCGCTGCGGGTGGTGCTCGCAAAGTAGTGAAGGAGTGCAAGTTTCCCTGTTGGTGTTGTCATGAACTGGCGCGCGGCGAAGCGCACCCAACCTTGTGCATGATTGGTAATACAGCACTCGTAAACCATCCCAAAGCAATAGGTAGTGCCACTTTCGCAGCGGGGAGCACCGTCCATTGCATCGATTTTGTTCACTTGCTGAAAGTAATTCAAAGTCCACATGGTCCCGTTGAAGAAGGCTCCTGGAAGTGCATTATAGGCTAGTGCTTCGACTCGGTCCATATACTCGGTCTTGCCCGACGCCATGAACATTGTCGCTGCAGAATTCATGAGTTCCACAACTGTGCACGTTTCTGTTCCGCGTTCCGGGGTTCGACCCGAAAGACACTCATCAGCGCTCAAGGCACCCGTTGCCTGTCCATGCAGCTTCATGATGCGCTTCCAGAATGCATCTCCGCGCTCCAGCCAGGTTGTGTTTCCAGTCTGACGGTACATGAGCGCCCAGATCATCAAGCCATGGCCCACATTGACTCCGTGCGTCCACTGACGGTCCACGTGAGGAAGCCAGCTGTCGCGGCATATGGTAAAACTATCATCTGTATTGTCCGGGAACCATCCGCGTGGACGGGCACTTGTAAATGGGTTCTGCGAGGTGCTTTCAAACCACTTTGGCCACTGAAACCCTGTCCTCGCAGCTTCTTCGAGGAGTTTCCAAACCGTGTTGCGCTGCGCTGATGTCACGTGGGCACCGGAGCACTTGCTTGATTCATTCTCTAATAAATAGTGGTATCCTTCCAGGAGCTCTTGCCAGCGCACATAAGCCCATAAGGATTCCTTAAGTGGATGCACCTCAAGGTGGTGCAGAAGTCGCGAGGCAAAGCGGAACAGCGCGGAGCAGACTCGTGCATTTGGTTTGGCGTCAATGTACGTGGTCATGGCTGTTACAAATCGAAAGGTGGACCACGGATTTCCGTCGACAAGAGGACCAAGCCAACCGTCGTTTTCATCGGCCCTGTCGAGAATGTATTCCAGATAGCCATCGATCGCAGACGCAAGAGCCTGGTCTTCCAGCAGCACCGCGAGCGGCCATGCGCCATTCAACCAGTACACAAAAGGTTCTGCCAAATCGTTTGTCCCTTTGCCGCCGAGCCACGCGCTCGCGTCCACCTTGTCCTCATCTCCCATGGCCTTTTGGCCCACGAGCCCGGCGCTCTCCGCGCCCAGCTGCGCCTTCATCCAGCCCTCAGGCGCCGTTGTGCCCAGTTTCAGGGGCGTGTACGCATTCGCGGCCAGTTCTCTGCGCAGCTCCGTGGCGAGCCCCGCCGCGCCGAGACAGCTCGCGGCCGCCCACGCCGCCGCCGCGCCCCATGCCGCCCGCATCGGCAGCTCGCCGCTCCCGGTCTCGGTCTCGGGCGAGGTCTGTGGCGCCAGCCGGCTGCGATCGGATCGGATCGGGTTGGATTGGATCTGCGACGACAACGAACTCTTTGGACGCGCGAAGGCGAGGAAGATGGATGATCCATCATCAGTCAAAGACGACGATCGAAGATGGAAATGTCGAAGATCCCTCCTTCTTCACCACGGTCATTATGTTCACTACTCTTCTCGCCGGTTGGCGCCGGCCTCACTTTGACGAGGTTCTCAACTTGATGAAGTTGTCAACGTCACCCTACTGGACGAGGTTGTCAACTCGATTGGGTTCCTGATTTTTCAATAATAGGAAAGCGATCAACTTCAACCAGGCCTGGGCCGCCGGTGGTGGATGGAGATACGAAGTTCAACTTCTTCGATCAGGTGACGGATGCCTCGGAACGAGCGAACGAATCGCGCCAGAGTCGCTTCCTTTCCCTCCGCCCGGATTCCCGGAATGGCGCCCTTACCCCCCCCCCCCCCGGCCCCGGCTTTCCGGGGCGGCGTTCCTTAGATTTTCCGGGGCGGCTCGAGAAAGGAAGGAATGAATGAATGAATGAATGAATGAATGAATGAATGAATGAATGAGTGAATGAAAATGAATAAATGAATGAATGAACGAATGAATGAATGCGTGGAACCCGGAGCGAGCAAAACCTTAGCATCATCCCGACAGCGAGGCCCGCGCGGGGCGAGGATGCCGGGCCCTTCGCGCGAGCAGGTGAGGCAGCGCGCCAAGGCGCTGGCGCAGGAGACGCTCGCGGTTCTCCACGAAGGCGCGTACCTGAACGGCGCTGGCGAGGTGGTCCGGGTCAGCGACGACGTCTCGGCCGCCGTCGGCGCCTCCGAGCACTTTGCGGCCGCCCACGAGTTCCCCGCCGTGCCCAGCGCGAAGGGGGCCTTCCCGAAGACCGTCTACGCGCTCTGCACGGACTCCACTTTCGCGGCGGCGCGCGGCCTCGCGGCGCGAGAGGACCTGAAAAATGTGGCGGTTCTCAACTTTGCGTCCGGGAGAAATCCCGGCGGGGGTTTCTTGCGCGGATCCATTGCCCAGGAAGAGTGCCTTGTGCGATCCTCCGGCTTGTATCCGTGCTTGGCGCGATTCGAGTACATGCCTAAACTCTATTATCAGACGAATCGAGATCTGCAAGGTGAGGAGCGAGCCCTCAACACAAGTTGTGCGATATATTCTCCAAAGGTTCCGGTTTTCCGCCAGGACAATCTGGTTGGGGCCTTCCTCGACAAGCCCTTTGCCTGTTCCGTCATTACAATCCCGGCCCCGAATGCAAATCTTGCTCATGATGCATTGCGTGGAGACCGTGCAACATGGCGTCGAAACGCGATGGAGGAACTCTTCAAGACCACCTTGGAGGATCGCATCGATCGTGTCCTTGCCATTGCGAGTGAGAAGGCCTGTGATGTTCTTGTTCTTGGTGCTTTCGGTTGTGGTGCCTATGGTAATGATCCCGATCTCGTCGCTGGTATTTTTCGCGACAAGCTGACCGGAAAGTATGCTACCTGTTTCAGAGAGGTGCACTTTGCAATTCTTGTGCTTAGAGGCAACCCTAGTGCAGATGCCAACTTTATCGCCTTCCAGACCGCATTTTGTGATTTGCTCGCTGTCGATCCTGATGCCGACCCACCAAAAGTACCCGCATGAATAAGGTGGATCGTGAATGATCTCTCCTGCGTTGCTTGTACCAAGCGAGTCAGTTGGGTGGCGAACAACATCTGAATTCATCGATTTAATCGTAGATCGTCTTCTTGTTGGACGCCCCGAGCAAGCTTGACATGGATATGTCCCTGAATTATTGCGCAGGACACAATATCCGCTCGTTCAGTGCGGTCAACAGGATCGAAAAATTCTGGCGAAAAAGAAGATATAAATGTGTAAAGTAAGCCTTTTCTTCAGGTTCAAGCAGTCTTTTTCCTTTTCTTGCTCCGAAACATCCCTTGGATGTATTTGACGACCTTTCAATGAAATATGCATCGTTCATGAAGCACGGACGAGCCGTCGCGTGTGCGTACGGTTCTGAAGAAATGAATCACGCGTAAGTGGGGCGAACGTGCAAACGACAGGCTTTGGCGAGAAATGAGGGTGGTTACTTAGTTACATGTTGCGAATAATACGGCGATGCCGCTGCCGGTGAAGTTGGATGCGACGTTTTGGACCCGACCCTTGCAGTAACTGAGTTGCATCTCGGTCCCAACGCGAAAGGGGGGCGAACGTGCAAACGACAGGCTTTGGCGAGAAATGAGGGTAGGTACTTAGTTACATGTTGTGGAAAATACGGCGATGCTGCTGCTGGTGAAGTTGGATGCGACGTTTTGGACCTGACCCTTGCAGTAACTGAGCTGCATCTCGGTCCCCACGCGCGCGGTCATCCTCGTCATGGTCATCATCGTCCAGAGCAAGCTCTGGTCGCGATTCCGGGGTCGCATTGCTTCTGCTGCTGTATCGCGTTGCGGCTTGATTCGACATGGGTCGCTCATTGGTAGTGCTGGCAAGGCTGTGATTGTCAAGAGGTGGAAACTCAATGCCATCAGAGGCGTGCTCATGTGGTTGCTGGTGCTGGTGCTGGTGCTGGTGCTGGGATGACGACGAAGATCGGTGCTTGCTCTTGTGCTTTCGACTGCTCCGGTCCTTGTCCTTTTCCCTGTTCTTGTCCTTGTCCTTCTTCTTGTTGCTTCGACGTCGGCTTCTCTCAGAACCGTTATCGTCATCATCTCCATAGGCACCAAATGCTACGGTTGACCTCGGCGCAGCTGTTCCTACGCTCGGAGCACTTGGTTTGA
Source organism: Aurantiochytrium sp. KH105 (assembly GCA_003116975.1). Lineage (NCBI taxonomy): Eukaryota > Bigyra > Thraustochytrida > Thraustochytriidae > Aurantiochytrium > Aurantiochytrium sp. KH105. Next base: position 60,610 of record BGKB01000163.1, read on the forward strand.
GAACCTGCATGACACCTACATTGACGTTGCGATTGAATACCTTATTGTAGGACTCCTCGCGATTGCGCAGCTCAAGCTTGTAAAACTGCATTTCTTCGACCGCATGGCGTACCTTGGTCTCTGCATGCTCGAGTTTCTTATTCAGCTTGGCAATCTGCTTGGTATCCTCCACGCGTGGCTCGCGATGCTCATACCTATGCTCCCAATACGCAATCGTCTTTTGTAGATTTGCCACATCTGACTCGAGCGCTTTGCGAATACGATCGCGCTCTCCTTCTAGACTGTGTACGTCATTGGCGTGAGAAGCATTGAGCGTTCTCACTTGATCATCGTGCGCCCGCCGCAAGGTTTCCAAGTGAACTTCGTGCCGCTTTTGTTCCCTCGAGCGGTCCTGCTCCAGCGCAGTCACCTTGTCATCGAAATGAATCTTGGCTTGCTCGAGCTCCTTTTCAAGAGACTGCACGCGCGTCTCGAGACGATTACGCGTCTCCTCAACAGCAGCAAGTCTTTCTTGAAGATTTTTCTCCGCCACTGCGTGCGCGTCCCGGAGCTGCTTCTCGGCAGCAGAACGTTGTTGGCCCAAATTTTGCCGCAAGGCATCCAAAGCGGCACGGTGCGCCGTCTCCAAGTGAGTTCGTCCAATTGCAGCTTCATGCTGCAATGCAGCGCGCAGGCCATCGAGGGCCGCCTGTTTTGACTGTTCCGCTTCTTTTCGTAAAGCGCGCTCCTTCTCCACATGCCGCGTCTCGAGCTTGCGCAGCGCGCTCTCACGTTCTGTAAGCAGACTTTTCTCAGCTTCTTCTAGTTTTGCGCGCCACGCGTCCTGCTCAGCAGCAAGCTTCGCCACGGCCTCTTGTCGCAAATCTTGCACCATGCGCTGTTGCTTTTGCGAGAAGATCTCGAGCTGGGCCTCGTGATGCTCGCGCAGGGCGTCAAGATCTCTGCGTAGTCGCGCACCCTCTGTGTTGCTCGCCGAGGCCTCTTGTTTGACGCCCGCGAGTTCCTCCTTGAGCGCAGCGACTTCCTTCGCAGCGCTCGCCTGCAATTCTGCTCGCGCCAGAGCGAGCGTTTCTTCGTCACGTTGTTTTTGCTCCGCAACTGCAACACTTATGCGTGCCTGCGCATCGCGTTCGCGCTCCTGCAAAGTTTCCTTGTGATGCTGCAAGTCGCGAGCTGCTGCGGCCTCAAGTGACGAAATCATTGTATTCGCGGCCCGCAGCTCGGTTTCGAGATCGTCTCGTTTGCGCATTGCACTTTCAAGACTCGCACCCGACTTTTCCTTGGCTTCTGACAATTCGTCAATTGTGGCCTTTGCGGCATCGAGATCGGCGCGAAGTTTTCCAGAAATAGCCTCAGCGCGCTCACGCGCTGTTGCTTGGTCGCGTAACTTTTCAAGGAAACCAGACTCGAGCGCCTGGAGCTCAGCAATCTTAGCACTCTCCAATTTTGCGACGAGTGCGCTATGCTCCTTGTGTATTTGCGTTTCTCTCCGTGCGTTTTCGGAAGCCAACGACTCGCGCAAAGCATCAAGGGCCTCCTTGTGCGCACCTTGTGTTGCACGAGCTTCTCGCGAAGCCTGGGCAATAGCGACGGCGTGGGCTTCCTGAATTGCATTTCGCTCCGCAATGTGGGCCTGATTTGCTACATCTAGGTTGGCCTTAGCAGACGCCAGCGCCTCTCGGAGAGCATCTGCCTCAATTCCGGCCTCCACGATCTTGGCTTCAGCCTTGGAGAGCTCGATGCGCTGCAAGTCCATTTCTTGCGCCTGCTGCGACTTGCCCGAGGCAATCGTGGCGAGTTCGGTTTTCAGGACAGTCACCCGTTCTCTTTCTCCGGCAAGAAGGTCTGAGAAGGAGCTCAGCTTTCCGGATGCTTCGGCTGCGTCAGCTTGCAGCTTTTTGACCTCGCGCTCGCGACTGGAGAGCTTATCCTGAAGTTCGCGCACATGCTGGCTCCCAAGACGAGTCTGCTCCTTGAGTTTACGCTCCAAGGAAAGAATTTGCTCGTTGGCGTTCTCTGCGGAGGACTCGACACGTCTTCGGGACTGTTTCTCGCTTTCCACAAAGGCCTGAAGTTCGTGGAGCTGCGTCTCGACAGTGGTCGTGGCTTCTCGTGCCTGCAAGAGCTCATTGCGTGCCCTTTCAAGATCTCTCGAGATTGCGCTGTTTGTTGCTGCCGCGTCCTCTGCAGCACGTCGAGCCTCTTGCAAAGCGCTCTCGTGGGTTCCTCGGAGAGCGTCGAGTTCCTGTGAGCGCTCCTCGAGTGCAGCCACGGCGGTCTGCGTTGCCTTTTGCTCTGCCTCGATGCTTGCGCTTAAATAGGAGATGCGCGAGAGAAGCGTGGATTCGGTACTTTCCACTTCCGATCGCACGCCCTGAACAACCGAGTCTTTTTCGCGCAAAAGCTCTTCTTCCCTCTGAAGAGCTTCTTGACGCGCCTTTGCGATTCCTTCTTGTGCTCGCTTCTCTGCTCCTGCCGCTGCGCGTTGGGCCGCTTCAAGATTTGTCTGCAATGCCTCTGCAGCGACACGACGCTCTTCGAGCTCTTGAGCGTGGGCTGCTTCCAGTTTGGCAATAGCATTTTCGTGTGCCTTGCGCATTTTTGCAAGAGCAGCTTTGTCACTCTTATCTGTCTTTGTAGCAACCTCTGCGGCCCGCATTTCCCATTCTTCGATGCGTTTACGAAAGCCTTCTTTGGCCTCATCAAGCTCCCGTTGCATAGAGATAACTCGCGACTTAAACTCGGCGCGAAGACTGTCTTCTTTGGCAGCAACTTTGGTCTTGTACGCTTCAAATTCGCGCAGTCCGCGCTCGCGCTCTTCCTCAAAGCGCGACTCGACCAACTTGAGCTTTTCCTGGGGCACATCGGCGTTCGAGCGACTTTCGAGCGCAGTCTTGAGTTGTCGGATCTTACTGGCTGCGTCCTCCATGGCATCGTGAAGCTCGCTTTCGTGCTGTTCAGAAAGAGCCTTGAGACTTGCCTCATGGTCTTCATTTTTGGTGTTGAGATGATAGATGACCTTGGTGAGCTGCGCGATCTTCTTGCACAGCTTGAGGTGCAGATTGGGGTCCGCCATCTTTACTGCCTGCTTCGTCCGTCAGTGGGGTTAGCGCAGCGCGCCGCAGCGCTGCGCGCGTACGCGCCGGCGCACAGAAGCGGTCTCACAGCAAAGAAAGGACAGAGTCTTGCGCAAGCCGCTCCCCCTATCCGTGCGTTGTGCGAGACCGGAGCTCGGACGAACGAGCAAGTGTGCGAGCTGTTGCGGCAGGCCTTTGCTTCTGGCCGCCCGCTCGCTAGCCGGCTTGCTAGCTTGTGCGCACGTTTGTCTAAACGTGTCGCATGCGCGTGCGCCCGTCAAAAGCGAGAGCGGAGTACACACCGTTTCGCTCCTCCATAAATCCGTTGAGGGAGATGGGGCCCGCCTACCGCTCTCATTGCATTGCACTTCACACTGGCAGTCAGCTCGAGCGGAATGTCTGTCTCGCTTGTGGTTCCTAGCAAGCCATAACCCGCCAGCCAGGTGGAAAGGAAGCGGGTAGCAGCGCGCAGCTTGCTCTTGGGCGCCTTGCGGCGGAGGCGGCCTCGGCCGGGTCTCGCTCGCCGCCTTGCGAAGGAAAGGCGGACTCGGAGACGAACAAACAAACGCACGAGGTTCGTTCTTTATCGGTCCAGTCGATCTGCAGAGCGGCAGGCAGGCGAGCAGCAGAGGGGGGAACTCTGGACGCGGCGCGTGACGCTTGGCGGCGCGCGCGCGAATAGAAGAGGCCAGGCCAGAGTGCGCAGAAGGTACCGCCATTCGCGCAGCGCCACGTCGAGACGGCCGCGAGCAAACGCAGAGTCTTGCAAAGAAACAATAGACTTCTCCCTAACGCAGAGCAATGGACCGACGCCTCGCCTCCGAGTGGGAAGCTCGTGCCGATGAGCGCGTAGAAGCAACGCGACAGCGTCATGAAGAGCTGCGAAGCAGACTACTCAACCCCAAGGTGCGCCTGGCGGGTCGAGACGAGTCCGCTCTTCAAAGGCAGATCCGCGAGAAGGAAGCGCAAAAGCAACGCGAAAAGGATGACGACCGCGCGTATGCCGCCTATCTCCAAAATGTACACGACACGCTGAAAGAGGAGGAATTGCGTCGTGGAGAGGCCGAGCGGCAGCACAAACTTGACACGCTCACGCTCTGGCAGCAAGAAGCCGCGCGCAAGCAGGAGCAACACGCTCAGGAGCTACAAGAGTATCACCGTATTGAGAAGCACATTGGCCCCTCGTCCGCGCAAAAGTTTGACGGCGAGGATGTTGGTGTCGAAGAGCGTCGACGCCTGCAGCAGCGCCAAATGCGGCGCTGGGCTCAGGAGCAGGCCGAGGCGCGCGAGCGAGCACGCGAGGAAGAGCGTCTTCAGGAGGAGCAGTACGCGGAGAATATGCGTGTGGTTGAGCAGCATGTCGATGAAGTGGAAAAAGCAGCCCGCGCCATTGAGGCACAGCGGATGCAAGAAGTCCAGGAATACAATCTCTTGCTGGCCAAATCCCGTACGGAAAGAGAGGCATATGAGCGCAAAATGGCGCAGGCGCGTGAAGAGCGCGAGTTGAAGCGTCTTGAGGAGATTCGGCAGCATCATGAGAATGCGTATCAAAGCGCGCTCGCTCCTCACCGTGTCAGACCTGACCATTTCTGTGGGTTGGAGCAGGAACGCCTCGAAGAAATTCGTGCCACGCAGCAGGAGCAGATTCGTGAACGACAGGCGCGCCTCGCGCGTGAGCAGGAGGAAGAGCGCGCTTATGCTCGCCAGCAAGCTGCGCTCGCGCAACTCGCTAATCACGTATCTTTCGCGGATCAAGAGCGACGTCGCGAAGAGGAGCGCGCCACACTTCAAACACAGCTACGCCAAGCTGAAGAAAAGCGAGCCCGCGACGCCGCCTATCGCCATGAGCAAAAGACTGAGCGAGGTGTTAACGACGATTTCTTCGCTGCTTTTGGTAGGTCGCATCGCTAGCCGTTGAGTAAAACAAACAGAGAGAAAGGCTGTTCCATTATGGCCGTACCGTAAGTAATTTTCTGTTGTTGTTGTTGTTGTATTTGTTGTATTTGTTGTATTTGTTGATGATGATGCTGCTGCTGCTGCTGCTGCTGCCTGATTTTGGACGCAACAGGTAAATTTGAAATTGCGTCCTCGCTTCGTTATTATTGGTGTGGTCCTTCGTCAGCTTGCGTCTTTGCTTCGTAATAATTGGTATGGTTCTTCGTCAGCTTGCGTCTTCGCGAAGAGACTTTTCGTCAGGCTCAGATTTTGGTATCACGGTGCCGGACAATGCGTGATATGCAGCGGCCAAGGCACGATAGGGCTCGGTGCGTTCTGCGTGCGACATGACAGCTCGACCGGATGACGATGGCAGAACCCAAACCCTCGTGCTCGAGGAAAACGGCCATCCTGGAGGCATGGGGCCTGTCCATTCCCCGTGGTCGATCTTGCCCACCTCCGAAGGAAAAATCATGCGGAATTGGCGTTTGCCCGTGAAAGCAACGAGATTGGGAGACCCGCCAGCGCGTCGTTGATGCGCAGCCAATCTTGTGTATAATCCTTCTGCCCACTCCAACATGCGCTTCTTCCCATAATCTGCAGCATTATTCCCAGGCTCGAGACCGAGATCTGTAAGCCCAATTCCAAAACGTGCTGGCATCTCATTTTGAGCCTCAATGGGCGTTCCTTGCGGCAGCAGGCCTGTAAAGGGAGGGGCGTCACGGCCAATGGAGGCGCCTGTCAAAAGTCTCATCATTCGGTTTGTTGGGTTGCTGTACAAGAACCCGCTTTTCCAAGCATGTTCAGAGGGATTGTGCCCGATCAGTAAGAGACGTAATGGGACCTCGGGCGGACCGTGGTCACACGGTAAACTTGCATCAAAGCAGCTTTTGCAAACGTTGCTGTATCTTTCTCTATACTTGGCGGGTTTGGGGGCAACAAAGACTGCCTTTTCTCCGTTGGATAGTCGAATTCTATCTCGTTTATCGGAAAGCTTGTCGCCTGAACGAGGTCGCTTTGCGGCCTTCGAAGACAGCGTGGCCGCTCTTTCCTTAGTCGCTGCTGTCTTTGCCCCAAGCTTCATCTGCGGCAAGTCGCTCGTGGAGAACGAAAACGCTTCGAAGGCGAGACGTCCTCGCTTGGCCATGACGCTCACTCTCTCGCCGACCTCTCGCCGACCTCTCGCCAACTTCTCGCCAACTTCTCGCCAACTTCTCGCCAACTTCTCGCCAACTTCTCGCCAACTTCTCGCCAACTTCTCGCCAACTTCTCGCCAACTTCTCGCCAACTTCTCGCCAACCAACGAGCCAACACCTTGCGTGCTTCTTTCCTTCGTCGCCTTCCCTTGGGCGCGAGTCTCTGGTTTCTTCAAGTTGTGCGTCAACGCGGTGGGCGCTTTCTATTCACAAAAAAAAAAACGGAGTTGGAAAAAAAATATGAGCGCGTGGAGGGACTCGAACCCCCTTCATCAGCTATCATGCCTACTCTCTACAGTAGATGGAAGGCTAAGATAATACCCATATACGACACGCGCCGTAGTTAGCATTGAGAGTGCAAAGGCTGCATAAGGAGGCCTCGAGCAAGAAAGGTGCGGAAAAAATAAAAAAAAATTATGAGCGCGTGGAGGGACTCGAACCCCCTTCATCAGCTATCATGCCTACTATCAAGAGTAGATGGAAGGCTAAGATAATACCCATATACGACACGCGCCGTAGATGGTAAATAGGGTGCAAAGGCAGCATAAGGAGGCCTCGAGGAAGAAACGAGCGGAAAAAATGAAAAAAAATATGAGCGCGTGGAGGGACTCGAACCCCCTTCATCAGCTATCATGCCTACTATCAAGAGTAGATGGAAGGCTAAGATAATACCCATATACGACACGCGCCGCACACACGCTGCCGCTCATCGCGACAGTAGAGGACGGGGATAGACTTGTTTATAAAGAAATCAGTTCTAAAAAGCATTCGTGCGAGAAGGAGGCGATGAGCGGCCAATCTTGCGGGCGGTCAATGGTAGATGCGCCAGAGAGCAGCCAAAGATACAATCTGAAAGGGAAACTGAAGATTTTATTAGGTAGTGAAGAGCTGGTGATCAGGGTGCGTCTCTTCAGAGGAGGGTAACGCGGCAAGAGCGAATTCATGTTCGTGTACAGTACAATACTCCTTTCCTAACTCAATTGAAAATGCAAATGCATCAATTCTTACAGCCTATGGCTATGGAGAAGGTCTCAGGATTGCAGATGCTATTGCGTGTCCCAATTTGCTGAACGAGACGTAAAAATGTGAACTGGTCAAAGGGGCAGATTTGTTGGTTTACAGTAGTCACTTGCATGAAGCATTCCTAGCAACTTGCATCGTACCTCACTCTTGGGCGAGACGAAGACGGCGATTCTCTTCGAGCAGCTTTTCGTCGACGATCTCGAGCAAAAAATCGAAGATATCGGTCCCTCGGATAGCAGCTTCAACGTCTTCCTTGGTGACGGTCGTCCGCTGGTCGCCTTCAGCTTGGGCATAAGTTCGCCGACCCACATCAGCGAGAAACATGTTTGCAGCCATTGCGGTCATGACGACTGCCTCCGTGCTCGCAATCCGGACGTCCTCATCGGACTTGATGATCCGCTTAACACGTTGAAATGGAATGTCGGTGTGACTCTTAAAGTCACAAGTAGAAGGGTCGAGCTTTGCAAGCTCGCATTTCACACCTTCGAAATAGGCCTTGACAACCTCGTCAATACTCATGGCGGCTGTTTCGATCTTTGTTCTTTCCGTGATGGGGGCTTTTTCTGTTGACAGCTTTGCCGATGACGGAGACGCTGGAGCTGGTGCTGGTACTGGTGCTGGCGTTGGTGCTGGTGCTGATTGCGCTACAGATGCTACCTCGCTCTTGCCTGCGACCTCGCTTGACGCTGCGCTTGTTTTCACGTCCGCGTGACCCTTTCCGGGATCAGCATCGTCAACCTCCTTCATTTCCTCGTCGCCATCAGCTTCTTGCGCAAGCGGCCATGCTGGCTCTGCTGCTTGCTCCTGCTGCTGCTCCTGCTGCTGCTCCTGCACAGGCGCGACCGTGTCTTGGTCGGCAGTGTTAGCCTTCGTCATCGTCTCGGCCCCAGGGCCGCTGGCTTCGTGTGCCACCTCTGGTGCGTCCATTAGCATTGATACAGATTTGTCAAGCAGGGCCAAGGAAGGTCAAGCGAGGCCAAGGAAGGTCAAGCCGAAGCGAAATAGCATGCATTTGTTCTGCGCGCATAGACAAGGATCTTTCCTCTGCGAGTCCATGTCCTTGGTCAAAAGAAGCTTTGAAAACAAAAGATGACTCTGCACGACTCTGCAGAACAAAGATTGTTATGATATGATACGAGTAGGCCGTCTAGCCGAGGATGAAGGGCTGCCTGCTGAGAGCGCGATCCTGCGCGCGAAGCTCGGCTTTGCGTGCTCGAATATCCTGCACCTCGCTTTGGATGCGAATAGTGTGAGCTTCTCGCTCCGCCTTTTCCTGCAAGTTACGTGCTCGGTTTATCTCGCTACGACGACGCAGAGGTTCGACGTTTCGACGCGCGTAGTCTTCATCCGCGACCTTTTTACGCTCCATTGCGTGTAAATGTCGCGACTCGAGCTGTCGATTAGCCTCATTGCGGCGCGCTTGGCGCTCCTCCGCCCATACGGCTTTGTCGTTGGATTTCACGCTGCGAAGTCGAGCATTTTGATCCTCGGAAAATGACGCACGCGCCTCGGCAGTGGCCTCTCTGAGCTCGCGTTCCTGACGAGCGAGCGCAAGACGTTGGGCGGTGGCTTCGGCACGCTCGCGAATGAGAAACTCCTGGCGAATTTTCTGCTCCTCCTTTTCTTCCACCATCCAGGCGGCCCGCACCTGCTTTCTCGTTTTGTGCTCTTCTCGAATGGCCTTGGCGCGTCTTTGCTCGGCAACGCGCTCTTTGCGATGATGCTCTGCGCTCACACGAGCTCGCGCCTCGTACTCTTCATAAAATCGCCGGCGCTCAACAGCTTTTGCCTCTTTTTGCTCCTTCACGAGAGCCGCCTTTTTCCTCGCCGCGTCGAGGCCTCGCTCCACGGATTGACGCCGCTCCTCCGCGTTCTCTTTCCTGCGACGTTCACACAGGTTTCGCTTATCACGCAAGGCCTGCTCTGCCTCAGCTCGCGCCTTTTGACAGTCCTCGCGCTCCTGCGCACGGTTTTTCGCTGCGATTCGTCTGCTCTGCGCCGCCATCTCCGAGTACGTCGAGTTTCGCACATCTTGATGCATTTTGCTCGTCGAAGCCGTCGAGGCAGCGCGCTGCTGGCGATATTCCTGCGTGCGTCTGATCTGCTCCAAGATCTCGTTTTTTGAGAGGCTACCAAGCGCGCGCTCGCGAGTGCAGTTCTCTTGGTAACGCTTTTGTCGGACATCCCATGCAGCTCGGACTTTTTGCATTTCTGCATGGCGATCATTGCCCGCCTTTTGCCACGGCGCTTGCATGTCATACTTTTCTTTGGCAAAGTCCTCTTGCGAGGTCGCCTTGCGCATGCCAAGCTCACTGTCGTCCAGCGTCTGCCAAGGCGGAATCACCTTGGCGCTCGGCGACGCTGGCATGCCCGCCACATCCGCGTCCTCCATGCTGCTTTTGCTTGTTCGCTTGTTTGCAGATTAGATTTGCAAGATTGCAGATCAAAGTCGAACGACGACCGCGAGGTCGCGCGCCGCTTGATGACCTCCTCGCGCGGATCTTGCTCTATTACGACTGACGCGCGGAGGATGCCCGTCCGTGGCACTCACTGCGCTTGCTCACGCCACGCACTTCCTTCAAGTACACACCTTCCATGTTCTTTTCTTTGTATTTTATCCGTTGAGACAAGTTGGCGCCGCCGGCGGCTTCGTCGCTCCAGGCGGCCGTCCGCCTTGGACGTTCGGATTCTGATTCGGGCGGTAACTTGTGTTCCGGACCGTAGACCTGGCCGGACCTGGAAGACGGTCGTAGTATGGATGGAGCGCACATTGCACTGCGGTTATGGGCTGCGCCCGCCATGCGTCCGACCCATGGGCAATGTGGGCCGTGTTCGTGTTCTGATACAGAACTCTGCTGCAGATCTCAGCCACGAGTTGACCAAGCGTGCGTATCAAAGGAAATCACCGGCGCATAAAAGAAAAATGCACAAGACCTTTTATTTACGAACGTGAAACAGACGAGCTCTGTCATTGGCCAGCAGCATCTCCGAGAAAGTTGCCTGTCTGAAGCGCCAGGAGCGCCCCTGCCATTTTGCTTACGATCGCGTCGAGATCCTTGACGTCTTCATCACGTAGCGATGAAGAAAATGAGTCGTTTTGATCTGCAGCGTCGGCCTCTTCATTGTTCGCACTGTTCGGGGCAACGCCTTTACGGAACCCCGCTCGGGCTTTGGAAAAGTGAAGCAGGTGCTTGACGAGCTTGTCGACCTGTCCATCTGAAACGGGCTCGTTGACGCGCTCAAGCTCGCAGGTGACAATGTCTTTAGCAAGGTCAGCCGACTCATCTTTCTTGAGAGCACGGAAATAGCATATGGCCTTGCCAACTTTGCTGCGAAGCACGGGGGCGGAAGGATCTTGCGCTGCGAATTCAGGTACCGCCTCGACAAGTTCAGTTCGCAAACTCTCTTCGGAGATGTCCGGATTGAGATCTTTAGCCCGCTTCAAAGCATCAGCAAACGCATTGACGCGCAAATTGACCATGGGTAAGTTTGCCATTCTTTTCGCGGGTGGCGAGGCTAACGTCTCATTCTTTTCTGGAGAGATCGCTTTGGCGGAGCCTGTGTTGTCAGGCTCGCCTTTATCCTTGCCATCACCACGATCGTCGTTTGAAGCAGCATTAAGTGCCACAGCTCGAGCTTCGAGTCGCGCCTTCGTCGCAGCTGCATCGACCAGCTTTTCAACTTCGTTTTGGTCTTTCCTCTCCTCCGTGTGCGAAAGATCATCGAGCGTCTCGCTTGATGGGGCAACGGCGAGGCGCTTCAGAGGATCCTTCGTCCAATGCGAGACTGGTGCTGAAGTTTTCCCATACCCAAGCTCGGCGCGAAGCTCTGGCCAAAATTCAGACTCCATGATGCGTGCTAGCTGCTTGACAGAGATCCCTTTGGCCTGATGAGAAATTACATCTCGAACTCCGGTGAGACTACTTTGGTCTAATAGTTGGTCGCGCAGCAGCAGCAAGATGCTACATGCCAAGGGAATGGCGAGACGCTGAAAACCTACAATGAGGCACTGATCCCATACAAAAAGACAAGTCTCGATATGCAGCGTTCCCACAAACAGATGATCAATGGAATGCGCGAGGATATCAAGAAGACGACTCTGAGGACTCCGCGCCGGACCCGCCACGGGATCGCTCTCCGCCTCACTCTTTACGATACGAAGCAAGTGCGTGTGCAGATCCGTGTCTCGGTCACTCAACGTCCGGTCCAAGTCGTCCGCGAACTTGACACGCCCAAGACTGTGTTGGGCCGAGGCGCCTTCTGCGCTCGAAATCTGAGGCTTGGAAAGCACAGTGACCGCATGCATTGCCTCGACAACTCGAGGAAGGTCATTGTACGACTTTGCAAAGACAACGAGAATGGGGACGAGCCAGTAAAATTGCGCGTCGTCAACGCGACCGAAAACCGATGCTCGATATGAAAGTACCGTCTTGCCAAGCATGATCAGCGTGCTGCTGTCAGCAATTTCCGGGAACTCGGTCTGAAAGATGTGCTGGCAACGCTCGGTAACCTCCGTATCTGTAGAAGCAATGGTAGCCATTCGTCTCACGCTCACGCGATTTCGAAAGGCTTCCAAGGCCTCTGTATCTCGGAGATAGACATCCCAGACCTGCGAGCGCAAGGTGCTTGGAAGCTGTCGATTGATGAGCATGCGCATTGCGGATATTTTGCTTGGTACAAGCGAGAGCATTTCGCTAACTCCGTATGCAGCGAGTTCCACCATGGCCTCAGGGCGCGAGGATAGCGCTGCGGTCTCTGCTGATCGCGCCGTGAGACGATTCGTAATACCATTGTCAATCTTTTCCGCTAATGCCTTTTCGAAGCTACGAAAAATGTCTCCCTCGCTAATCGTTTCTTCAATATCATCAAGCATAAGCGCTTTTTCGTCTGCGGACAGATCTCCATAGTAGAGGACCTTGGTCTTTTCGAGAGCGCGTTGCACGTGTAAATACATTTGGCGAGTAAGTGCCTGCCACTCCACCGAGTCGTGAAGATCCTTCCGTACATCATTGAGCCATGATGTGTCATCTCTTGTATATAGCGAGCGCGAAGGTTTGACGCGGGGTGACCCTGGAAGCCCTCCGTTTGATGATGGCGAAAGCAGATCTCCTCTTGCCTGGAGCCACTGCGACGTGGCTTCCGTCACGGCAGCAGCATCCTTGCCGAGCTGTAAGGAGCTGGTCGACGTCGATATGCCGAGACCTGGCCCTCGTTCTTGCCACGACGGCGTTGCGAGCGCTCCAGGGCTTCCCCCGCTTTGTCGATCACTTGCCCCGTCTAGACCTTGCAACGATCCGCTCTGACCCGCGGCCTCCGGGGGCGCCATAGTCTCTCTTCGGCACCAGATCTCTCTTCGGCACCAGATCTTCTGATGAATGTCCAAGCCCAAATTGGTGCTTGGTCTGCTGCTCGTGGCCGTGCTCGTAGCCGTGTCCGTGCTCTACGCGCGCCGCACGACCGTCGTCGCCTCGTGGGAGTGGGGGGAGGAGAGCCCAGTTGTCCGGTTGGAACCTTTGTAACTTCAGGGGTCTGGCGCTGCTGCCCTTCCTTCTACTCCAGGGGCGAGGGGCGTGGCGACGTGCCACTTGCCTTGGTTGCCGGCCAGATCAAAGGGTTTTCGGTCAAGCTCTCGCTCGCTCGTCGTGTTCGCGCTCACAGGCGCCGACAACGATGAGCGATCAACGAGGAGCAGCCACTTTGGGGGCTTAACTGTAAACATCGAGAGAGACTCGGACTTGGATAACAGAACGCACCTGGCACGTTCACGGATCCTCCCTCGAGCTCGTTCTTCGTACGCGCACTGCAAAGAAGGCGACCGCGCACAGGATATTGGTGGAGGATCGCCGCGGAGGGAGGGAGAGAAAGAGAGAGACGCCCGCCAATCAGTCAGCCAACACTGGCGGCAAAATAGCAATCGATGGTCGATCTCGGCGCAATCGACCAGAGGGGCGGGCACGTGCAAGATCAGAACCCGGAGTGACGTAGGCAATCAGCCCAGTCGTTGCGTCTCTTTAGATCGAGCCTCGCCCAGAGTCGTCGCTGGTCTGCTGATAGAAGGGAGAACGAAGGGAGAAAGAAGGGATGCGGGGGTTGCATAAAGTAAAGCGCAAGGGAAAACACATTTGCCGACGTTCCTGCCGAGCCGCAATGGTTGCTGCCATATGCAGCGACAGCACCAAATCGCTTCAAGCGGCACTTAGAAAATGCCCTTGCTCAGGGCAGACTGCAGTCCTGGAAGCTGCGCACCGCGAGAAGGTAAAAGCCATTGTCGAGATTGCCGCCACTAGACTCCGTCTCCAAAGCAGAGACTTCTCCATAATCTGCGAGAGCGCAAGTCTCCGCATTGTGAAGATCGTTCAGCAGGCCTTTGCAATCCATGATGAGGACGTGGTTGCAAATGGAGTGCTCGCAGCCATTAATGCGGGTCGCGATGATACTGCCAAAGACTTGATTCCGTTCTGTCTTGCAATTTCCAAGAGCCTCGTCACAACGCTCACTCGAGCTTGCGTTGCAATGCAGAACGTCGATGTCCTCTGCCATATGCTCGACTGGTTCCCGCACGTCCTCAGTGCACGTGATGTTGTAAATGAAGCTGCGCTGGCAGGGTCATGGACCATGCTGCAGATCGCACTCCAGCACAGCAAGAATCCGAGGCGAGATATTGTCGAAGCGATCTCTAGGTGCGCAGAAGCCGGGCACATCTCGATGCTTGAAAAGCTGGTGGATAAAGAGACACGTTACAATCGCAGATTCTCACTGACACTGGCGAGGCTTGCGCCCAAAGTATACGCCACAAAGTCGCTCGAAGCTTGCTTCAAAAAGCTTCTTTTCTTGCCTTCGTGCAAGCATGATCTCGTCCTCATTTGGGCCGCAGAGAATGAGAATTGGTCATTGTTCGAGGTCATTATTACACTGTTGTGGGGATCCAAGGGTTGTTCAAAGATCGAGCTTTACGGAGCAGCTCCGGTCGCAAGAATGGCACCGCTGTCAACTCTTTTGCTTGTTCTGGAGCGCTGTAGAGTAACCGATGCACAGCTTACTTGCATGCTCCATGAAGCTGCAGCGCGAGGATACAATAATGTCCCGCACTTACGAGCTCTGCTTGACGCCAATGCAGATCCAGCGGCAAACGGATATGCTCTCGTTGAACTGGCGTTGTCGACCTCTCGAGGGTTGGAGATCAAGAATCGATGGCAAACATTGATCTGGGGTGAAGTGAAGAATCGCATTCCGGCCATTGTGCTGCAACGCATTCTTCCAAATATCCAATGTCTTGAAACGCTTCCATTGGTGTTGATCGAGAGACCGGACCTTCCCGTCAGCGTGGCCGCCAATGAGCTTTTCTTTGCGACACTGAGGAATAGGGAGAAGTACAGCTGGATCAAACTCAAAGCCCTTGCTGAAATTGCGAAGCATCCAAACTTTCTGCCGGAGGTTCTTGGAAGGAACGGAGAAGATCCCCTTATTCATTTCGTTCGAGCAGGCCTTCCTCCATTTTCAGATTTACCACCTATCATCGAAGCATTTCGGGGAGCTTCACGCGAGAGGATAATTGGCGCGCTGAAGGAATCACGCGACCGAACAACAAACGACCTTCTCATTGAGATGATGGGCGGCAAACTAAGCGACAGCGAGGTGACTTCAATTCTTGAATACAAAGCCCCAGCAGAAGACTGGACAGCCGATGGAGAAGACGTGGAAGAGCGTGTCGTCGCAATGCTTGCCACCATTGACCTGGCACGTTCGCTAATCTATTACAGGTCGCGTAATTCAGGTGCTCAAATAAATACTCTGCTCGCCCTCACATTCCTCGAATCGCTCTCGTTTTGTAAGCGTTTGGGCTCTTACAGAGTATTGGACGAGTTTCGCGGCATCAAGACAACTCGAATGAGCATTGTGAGAGAGGTAGCTCTCAGCCCTGTCATGCATCGATCCTTGTCTTCTAGCAAGCTGATGACAGGATTTTCAAGGAGGCTTCGAAAACTAGCAAATTCCATTGGAAAGGCGCGGCGGCGCATTATTGTAACCCTCATCGGCCTTGCGCGCGGCCTTACGGAGAAGTGGCCAGAATTGAGCGAGACGTTTGCATTTCGCATCACGGTGTGCCAGCTGAGCCGCGAGGATTTTCTACACCTAAGTGTCGAAAATGTAGACGCTGCTGTCACGCTCATGACCACGGTTGCCACAAGAGGACAGGCATGACACGAAAAGCCTGACGAGAGTTTTGACATTTCGCAATGATCATGTGAAATATAAAAGAACCGATTGCGAATCGTAAAGTTTGAAATGTGAGAACGGGAAAAGAAAATCACGAGAAGCACTGACTTGCTATTTTTATTTTCAAGAAGTTTCGCTCTCTATAACGGCCATTCATCGTAATCTGCCCCTTCTGGGGAATGAAAATGGCGTGAATAAACAGCAGCGCCACAGAAGCGGTGAAGTCGATCTTGTACCCATGGGAAGTCTCTACAACCCTATCTCGACAGCCACGAGTTCGTGCATGCGATGGTAAGGCAAATCTATTAGCGTTCGCAGCACGCGCCAGCCTAACACGGCCCAGGGGTTTTGTGATCAACAAGCTCTCCCCTACATCCTCTAAACGAACCTTCAAGATGACGAGATCACCAAGCGTCACCACCAGACCAGTGTGTCTCGTCAGAACCGAATTTAATCTGACGATCCTGATGTGTCCACGGCAATCTAATTCTTTCAACAGCCCCCAAAAGTTCGAAGTCAACACACCCGTCACGCTTCGACGGCTATGATCACATGAATGTGCTGCAAGACAAATGCCTGAGCTTGGCCTGTATCTGCTTGGGCGCGGTTCTGCTAAAGCCATGGCGAGCTTTTGGTTCACATTCTTACATGTAGCGAGTGAGAGCGAGTGAGAGCGCAGGCCTCTAAAAATAATAGTTGTCTTGACGAGTCACACCTGGGTCATGGTTAGGCCCAACAAACACTCAATCCAGACGAACGACATACAGTTAGACAGACTGACAGAGCGTCGCGGTGCACGCGGTGCTCGCGCGTGAAGTCCTTGTGTATGCGCGCGCGCGCGCTCGCTACACCGCGCTGCGACCAAGCTCCGAAGAAGCACGCCCGCGTGCGACGTTTGGTCGTTCGTTAAGAGAAAGCAAGATGGCGAAGAAGGTTAATCTGTACGAGGTCCTAGGCGTGGAAAAGGCTGCGACGGCTGCCGAGCTGCGCAAGGCCTATCATCGGCGCGCACTCGTGGTACATCCAGACAAGGCGGGGAAAAAGCTAGATGATGATGGGGCTGCCTTCAAGGCGCTGACCGAGGCATACGAGATCCTGAAGGACCCCGCGAAGCGCAAACGCTATGATCGCACGGGAATGGTCGAGAGCGACGGCTTCTTGTCTGCATATGAGAGATTTCGGGGCACAGAAGTGACTGAAAAGGATGTAGACTCCTTCCTTGCCAAATTTCGTCACTCGGAAGCGGAAGAAAAGGACGTTGTCGACTACTGCAAGTCGCATAATGGCGATATGAGCACAATTTTAGCCTCCATCATTGGCTCTGAGGACGGAGATGCTGAACGATTCCGCACCATTGCGCTCAACGCTGTCGAGGACGGTCGACTTGCTGCAGAAATGAAAGAGTCTATTGAGCAGAGTCAAATTCTGACGGTTGCTGAGCTCGATGCTGCAGAGGAGGATATCCTTAGTGACGACGAGGACGGAGAAGAGGACGATGATGAGGACTACCACGAAGGTGATGAGGAAGACGAAGAGGGAGAAGACGGCGAAATGGATGACTTCATTGTCCCAGACGACGAAGACGAGGGTGAAAAGGCTGCCGAAGCCGACGAGGACGAGGACGAGGAGGTAGCAGCAGCAGCAGCAGGAGGAGGCACAAGAGGAAGTTCTGGAAGCGGCCGAGCGGGATCAAGTGTGATTGGCTTTGAAGTCGGTACTCTTGTTGAAGCGCGATGGCGTCGCGGGACAAACTGGTACGCGGGCGAAGTTGTGGCCGTGCATGCTCCCGAGCCCGAGAGCGGACAAGACGACGATGAGGAGGACGAGGACGAAGACGGGCCCCCGGCACTGCCTAGCTACGACATTCTGTATGATGACGACGGGACGACAGAAACCAAAGTACCTGCAAGTCTTGTTCGACTTTCGCGACAGACGAAACGACGCAAGCCGAAACGTCGTCGCGAGGCCAAGGTTGAGGAGAAAGTAGCTGAAAATGAAACAGCGGAGACAGGCACCAAGAGCGGCAAGCGCAAGGCCAAAGACTCAAAGTCTGCTCAAGAGAAGAGATGCAAAAAGACAAAAAAGAAGAAGGGTGGACACGACGACGATCTTGGTGACATCGACCCAAGCCTCCTTGCGATGTTTCGCGACCGCAACGCGTCTCGAAGCAAAAATTTTGCCGCATTTGCAGCAAAGTACTCTTGAGATGTTGAGTCGAGGGATCGTTTCCATTCTTTCTTTCTTACTTTGTTACAGTGAGAGTAAAGCTATCTGTGCCCTTTTTATCTGAAGCCAAACTTATGCGTGATGAAATGATACAGTAGAGGCGCGATCGCAAGTCCGAGTACGATGTCTTCCGAGTACGTGTTGCGGCGCAATAACATGAAGAGAGCCATGAGAAGCGTCAGAAGCGCCAATGTAGCGAGAGATAGGTAATGGGAAAATGCGCTCCAGGCAAAGACTTCGCGAGCATGACGCTGAAAAAATTTCCAAATCACAGCAGCTTGGAAGATGCGCCCACTAAAAAGGAGATCGCCACAATTGGCTTCGACACGCCATGGCATCCTCGTGATGAATATCTCCAACGGTGTTTTAGGTCGTGCATCTGCAGCGCTTGCCTCGAGGCACATTTCCGTGGGCCCAGGCAGGCTTGTCGTGATGTATGTGGCGAAGCGAAGCGAATGCCCAAGCACAAGCATGATCAGGTATGTCTCGAGCAAGTCCGTAGCGGTACAGGGAGCTATGCCACGGGAATTTCTCTTGCGGGTTCGAGAACTCGCCGTGGCAGCTGCTTTCACTAACAAGCATACGAGCGCTGCCTGTGTGAGCCAATTGCAGGCTTCGCAAACCGCAGTTGACCACCATGTTGAGACAAGGGGCAAGTGGTCCATTCCAACGTCGGGGAGTCTTGCAACGTCTGCGGAGGTATCGACGCGATAGAATGCCAAATTGCGAAAGACCATCATTCCAAAGTACGCCAGGTACGCCACGCCGGCTACGAGCTGGGGCGCACGTTTTCGCAGGCGCAAGGCTTCTTCGTAGACCCAGGCATTTTCAATGGCTGGCTCATCGTTACCTTCAATGTCTTGGCGTACGTCGCTGAGCGCCGCGAGGCCGCGCAGCAGCGGTGCGGCGAGACCGTCGTCGCCGTCGTCTGCTATTCCGCCACGCCGCTCTGCCTCGGCCCTCTCGGCCATTCTCGGTTGTCGTTCTCGTTGTTCTTGTGTTGTGCGGTGTTGTGTTTCTATCTGGACAGGGGAAACACCCCTGATTCATGTCAAGACAGGACAGACACGGCATGGATGATGGCAAAGTGACGCGTAAGACCGCGCAATTCTAGGTCTTTGTCGTCGAAATGAGACTAGCGATAATAGTGATCATAAAGGTAGTCGTTGTTGATGGGCGCCCGAACTTTGAAAGACGCCAAGCAAGTTTCACATTGCAGATTGATCAAGACTTGATGTATTTCGTTGCGACTAACTGAATATGGAAGGGGTGATGTAAAATTGGTCTTGCTAGTTGCGAGCTGCTACACGGTGGCCTCATCCGCAGCCGAAGCGGAAGCGCCTGATGCGGTCTTTGCAGCCAAACGAAGATTAACGAGGTTGACATAATATTGGACAGTGACGGGAATGATAGAGTCGTCAAAGTCAAAGTTTGTTTCGTGGAGCTTGCCCGGAGAGTCAGCCCCGACCCAAGCGTAGGCACCTCCAACTTGATCGAGCATGTAAGAGAAATCCTCTGCAGCGAGCGAGGGATCGCAGTCCAAAAGTACATTGTCAACGCCAAAAGCAAGTTCTGCGGCCTGGCGAGCGTACTCGGCTTGCTTCTTGGAGTTTACGGTGGGCGGATAGCCGCGGTAATAGTTTACAGTGGCAGTCGCGTTCGAGGCCATGCAGACACTCTGCGACATTCGTTCGAGTTGCGCCTGCACACGACTGCGGTCGTCCTCGCGGAAGGCACGGACCGTGCCACAGAGAACAGCCGTGTTGGGAATCACGTTGAATGCAGATCCGGCATTGAACCTTGTGATGCTAAGAACGACCGGTTGCAGTGGGTCATTTCCCCGCGAAACCACCGTCTGCAGCGCCGACACGAGCTGCGCGCCGATTGTGATGGGATCCACCGTAAGGTGCGGCATTGCGGCGTGGCCGCCCTCACCCTTGATGATTATCTCAAATTCGTCCGCGCTGGCCATGATGGGTCCGCTGCGCACCGCGAAAAACCCTGGGGGCACTTCCGGGTAAGGCCAGTTGTGCACACCATAGATCTCGTCACAACGCGTGTGTTCCACCAGCAGACCATCCTCGATCATAAGACGCGCCCCTCCAAAGTTCTCTTCTGCAGGCTGAAAGATAAAATGTACCGTTCCTGCAAAGGTGTCTCTCCGCTTTGCGAGATGCTCTGCGGCCGCGAGTACCATGGTGGTGTGGCCATCGTGACCGCAGCCGTGGAACCTGCCAGGAGTGCGGGACTTGTGGCCAAAGTCATTGGCTTCTTGCATGGGCAGACAGTCCATGTCGGCGCGGAAGCCAATCTCGCGGAGCGCGGCCGGGTCGCCCTCACTGCTTCTTTGCGTGCCCTTGAGCGTGCCGACCACGCCAGTCCCGCCAATGCCCGTTCGGATTTGATCCATGCCAAACGATTGCAGTTTCTTCACGACCAATTTCGACGTGCGCTCCTCCTCGAGCCCCAGCTCGGGGTGCATGTGCAGGTCCTTTCTGACATCCTCCCACTCCTCACGCACGCGGCGTTGGATATCCGCGTGCACGTCGGTCGCCCTCCGTTGCGACATGGCCCGGGACATCGTCCGCGCAGGCCGCCCGCTCGTCGTCGCTGCTGCCGAGGTCGACGACGCCGCCGCCGGCCCTGGCGACGGGGTCCGCAACCGCCTCAGCCATCTCGCCGTCGAGCTCCTCATCGCCCTCCCCCGCGGGAAGAACCTCGGACGCCCTACGCCCTACGCGCTCGCGCTCGCGCTCGCGCTCGCACCCGCGCCCCGGGTGCGTCGAGGCGGCCTCCTCTTGGCGCTCTGCCGCGAGAGAGCGTTCGCGTCGACCAGGTCCTGGCGGTGCCTGGTGCTCGAGCCCGCCGAGGACGCCACCACCGACCCCGAAATCTCCGTCCTCGGCGTCGCCCTCGTGCTCGCCATCGACCCCGGCTTCCCCGGCGCCGTCGCCTTCGCGTCTGCGGGGCGGGGCCCCCATTCCCGCGCCGCGCTCGTTTGGGGGCCCGCGGGGGAGGCCGCGCCCGACGCCCAGAACGACTTGAACGGCGGCGAGGCGGACGCGGAGACGGCGCCGGAGCCGGAGGCGCGCGCGCGCAGGAGCGGCGGCGGCGGCGGCGGCGCGGGCGGGCGCGGCGCGAGGGCGCGGCTGCTGCGGCTGCGGCTGCGGCTGCTGCGGCTGCTGCGGCTGCTGCGGCGGGGCCGGACGCGGGGCTGGGGAAGATCGAGATGGGCGACGGCGCCTGGCGCGAGTTCGCGCTGGCGGATGACCGCGAGCTGGGCGAAGGGGAGGTGCAGCGCTTGAGCGACAAGGTGTCGGCGAAGCTGCTCGAACTCACGGGCGAAGATGCGGACCCTACGTTTGTAGAGTACCTCTTTGTGATGTTGAACAATCACATCAAGATGGGCAAGATCGCTGGGGACCTTGCCGAGGTTGCAGAAGGCGACTACTCGGAGGCTCTGTGCGAGTGGCTGACGGGCGAGCTCAAAAGGACGCTGCGCATCGGCCCCACGCCCGAGGAAGAACTGGCTCTTATGAAAGAAAAGATGGCCGCTCTTGAGCGCGAAAAGGAACAGCTCAAGCAAGAGGTCAAACGAAACAACGAATTCATCCCCATGGACCGGTCACGCAAGCGTCCTCTCGAGTCGGCTGGGCAGGATCCTGATGAAGAAGAGGCAAACATTTCTCCTCTCGCTTCTCTGTACCTGGACTACCTCAAGAGCGGCACCCCCGGAGACTTTGCCGCGTTTCGTGCCTCCAAGGACCCGTCAGCGCCACAACCCAAGGAGGTGGAATCGGCTACGAGTTCGAGCGGGGCCGGCGCTGGGCCGCCTGTGGCTCCCGTGGGCAGAGGTGCCATGGTTTGGTCTCGTTTCGGAGACGCGGAGAAGCAGCACAACGGAGACAACGACATGGACGAGGAGGGCAACAATGAAGACGACGATGGCGATGCCGTGACCTCGAGCATTATCGGATCAGCACCATCGACACCGATTCTTCCGGGAGGTTTTGGCGCGCACGCACAAAGCCGTCAAGACTCTTTTGCCCAACGAGGCGGATTTGGTGGTGGAGGTGGCCGGGGCGGCCGCGTCTTTGGTAACCGCACCTTCGTCAAGGCCGATGACGGCAGCGGTATGGTTGAAGTGACCAAGGAGACACAAGGGCACGCACCAACGCCGAAAGGCAACATGACCTTTACTCGTGAGGGTCTTGAAGATCACAGCAATGCCGCCGGTGGAGACCAACACGATGATGACGACGCTGTTGATGATGAAGAAAACGCAGCAGGAGCTGGAGCAGGCGAGGATGAAAACGCTGAAAGCAAGCCTGCTTGGGGCGCAGGTGCTACTCGTGCCAATGCTGAGAGCGGCGGCGTCGTAGCAGGCGATGACGGGGCTGATAGTCAGTATTATCGCGGAGGATTTCGTGGCGGCTACCGTGGCAACAACTATCGGGGCGGCTATCGGGGTGGCTATCGAGGCCGAGGAAGCAGCTTTTATCGAGGAGGCGGGGGCGGGAGCGGTGGCGGCTACTTGTCACGGGGCCGAGGTCGCGGCCGTGGCGGATTCGTTGCCCCTGCAAACAAGCAGTGGGTTCGCACACGTGATCCTGCCAAGGAGCAGAGTCTCTCGCAAAGTTTACCTGCCACACCCTAGGACTGATATTTTCTTACTCGACCCATTGCAAATGAAACAAATGCATGCGCTTAATAACTCCTTATTTTTTTCTTCAATGACTTTTGACAGCAGTCGAATCTGTTGTTCTCCGACGAGCCAGCATGAGCTCCGGCTTGACAGTCGTGTATACATAGTTTTTACATTGAGGATCTTTCGCATTGCTAAGAAAGCGCCCTCGACTGGTTTATTGGCAAAGCACCTCGAGTAGTCTACCAGGGGTGAACGCAGACCCTACATGAAAGGACTTCCTATATAAAAGGACAGGTGTAGAAGGAGCAGGATTTGTAATGCCAGCCGCGGCCGGGCAGAGGTGTAGAGGGAGCAGGAGCTGTAATGCAGAACGGCTGGCCGGCTCGCTCTTCACGGCCGTGGGCAGAGTTCTTTTAACCAGTCATTGCGGTTCCAATTGCAGCCTTCAAGCTTTGCCGGGCGGATCGTTGGCTCCACTAACAAACAAGCTCTTTCGCGGCTTGTCAAGTTGCGCGAGAAATTTGGTTTTGACAAGACAATTTTCTCAGTTCAAAGTAAATGGCTAGCTCTTCCCCGGCTTGCGCGAGAAAGTTAGTTTCACAAGACAGTTTTCTCTGCGTAAATGGCCCTTTTTCCTGCTCCGTACGTCCAAATTCAGCCCGCCTCTAAGCAGCTACTTCCTCTGTGCAACTCCGCAGGTCTTGCGCGCTCCTTGACGAATTTTAAAACCGCCACGGCCAATCATCGAAACCCGCGCAGTCCTGCTCCGAGCCGAACCGCCACAGCAAAGGATCATGCACGCGCTTTTCCCGTCGAAAATACACCCAAGAACAGCCTGTGCCGTTAGACGACTCGCAAGGACCCCGCCCCCCCCCCCCAACGCGCACCCTCGCCACTCACTTTTCAAAGCGCTGCACGCGCTGCACGCGCAGCTACTGCACGCGCTGCACGCTGCCACAGCCCGCGCCGACTATTGTCGCGTGCACGCGCTGGGCTGCGCTGATTGCCGCGGGCCGCTGGCGAGGAAGGGATGGGACAGGACGGCCCGCGGCAATCAGCGCAGCCCAGCACGTGCATGCGACAAAGTCGAGTCAAGCCGAGGCAAGTCGAGTCGAGTCGCGAGGCGACCAGCGGGAGAGAACCGGGTACCCGGTTCCCACAGCTGCGAAGGTCTTCAGCCAGACACAAATTACATCTCATGCTCGGGTCTTACTGTTAGGACCGCGTAGGGGCTTACTAGACGTAGGTGTCGCAGCGTCGAACTCAGACGGACGGCCATTCACGAGCTGGCTGGCTGGGCCGCTCGCCCGCCCGACCGAACGGGACACGAAGAACGCGACGGTATGCGATCGTCACGGTCTGGCCACGGCCTCGTGCTGGATTGCCAGCCAGCCACCAGCCACCAGAACTAGCCGCCACAGATGGAGACAGGTTCTCTGCACACGGAGTGTTAGTTGCCCGGGTCTATACTTGGGTTGCCCAAGTACGAGAACGTGCTGGCGGAAAGCCAGCCGAGCAGCACCAACGGAGAACCCGATGACGCAATCCTCGGAGAGGTAAGGCCAAGGTACGCGCGCGCCCATGTCGCGGCCGGCCAGCTGCCAGAGGCCGCTGCAAACATGTGAGAACACGGAAAGGACAGAGAATCAGGAGGTAACGGGCCAGAGTTTTCCAGCGCAGCTCAGAGCGCCGAGCCGGGTACCCACTCCTCTTGAAATCCAAAAAAGAAGCAATGAATTCGCCTCTTAACCACAGCTCGAAGAAGCGAGCAAACCGCGAATTTGAGATCGAAGCGTCAGGCAGACTACAGTCTTGCAGCGCGCGTCTCGACTGGACAAGGTCGAGGTCGGCCTCGCCCTTCCGGGCAGCACGCTTGAAGTGCTCTCGTGAATAGCTGCATCTGAAACGAACTCACGACTCTCGAGAAGAGGTTAGCCAACACCTCCAAGGAAATGATTGCTATGATAGCGTTCGTCGCTGTCCATCTCGCGATCATCGTCGCTTCCGCTCAAGGTGCAACGCAGGCGGTTGCTGATCGTAGCGCGAGCATCAACGACTTTCCGGGCTGTACCATCCTTGGCCATCCTCATTGGTCGGAGGACCCCATCAAGGAGATCAACGAAGTGGCTTCCGCTGCTGACTGCCATGATCAATGCATGAACCTCTGGAAAAACTCCAGATATCGGGGCATCCGTATGTGGGGAGGAGGTCATGATGATACCGTTCGTCACGCTGGTTGCTATGGTAAAAACTGCGCTTCATCGAGAACAGGTGACACCGGCAGTTTCCACTCGTCGTCGTATGAGCGGTGGAGAGTGCAACCGTGCTATAGGGGTAAGCTGACGAAACCCACACTTATTAGTTCCACGGCGAGCGAATACAAATCATTTGCGTCCTACCCACGATATGCTAAGTTCGAATCGGCTGCATACCGCCGTCCGAATAAGCTCAACGCGTACATGACCAACACTCCATACATTTGCAAGTGGGCTCATGAGTCTCAGGATTACGAGGGGGCAACCGAAGCGTTGGAGCCGTGTCTCGGCTGGGCCTACAACTCCGCTGCACAGACTTGTGAGCTGTCACGTTTGGCACCTGAGCAAAGTTCATCCGTTTCAACTGAAGCCTCGACGCTCGTTACCGGGAGCTTGTACTGCAAGAATGACTTTGATCAGGAGGACTTGGCGCGAAAAATCGCGGAAGTGTACGGGTTGCCGGGATGCATGGTTCAGGGCATTGCTTGGACGAATACAAGCAAACTGGTCAAGCGTATTGAGGACAGTGATGCGGTGATGACCCCTCACGACTGTCGTCTCTATTGTCAGGAAGAAGACGAATGTGTCGTTTTTAGCTTCACGATCGAGTCTGGGACAGCCAAGTGCAAACTCTACGAGGCCGAGGCTGTGCTTTATCCGATTGACGATGACAACGCGAACCGTTATTCTGGTATGAAGGACTGCCACACCTGCCTTCCCGGATACTACGTCAGCGACTCAAATCCCGCGGACGGAAAGGACAGCTGCGAACCCTGCCCCAAGGGCTACACCTGCGACATCGAAGCAACGCCTTGCCCAGGAGGAAAATTTTGCGGAATTGAGGGACTCACAGCGCCACTGGACCCCAGCGAGACCAACAAGTGCGAAGATGAAGGTCGGAGCGGCACCGGCTGTGAACACCATGTATGCAGGGATTCCCCGCTCGCTGAAGTCCTCAATGAGCTCGATTTTCAACCAACCCCGCTCGACTTTTTCAATTTCTCCAAGTACGCCCTACCAACCGAGACTGAGCATGATGATGGATGGGCCTTGATTCAGTCCTTGCCGCCTTCAGGTAGTAGCAACTCTGATCTCCGCGTTTATTACACTGCTTCCTTCAATTATATGATTCCCCAAGCGGTCGTCAGCGGGTACGTTTTGGAGATTTTCCGGGCAAATAACACTAAAGCAGAATTTTACTCCTCTGCTGGCCGGGACAATTTCGACTTTAGGGACTGTTCGGTGGCCCAGAACACAAAAGGTGAGGTCGAAGAGCTATTTCTCGATTCCCTCGCTGCCGAAGCGAGCATTGGCGACGACATCAAAGCATGCTTAAAGCTTACCTGGGCAAATCCGAACAAGCCCTCGACATGGGATCTCGCTTCTCCAGACGCAGAAACAACGAAAGAACAAGCAGTGTCGTGCATCAGCACGACGATCCGCTTTCTCGCCCGCGTTAACTTCCTTGTGAACGACGTCAGCGGGATCGCCGGGGTGGACGAGGTCATCATCACCTACAAAGTTGGGGATAGCGACGAGGAGTTTCAGGTCGTTACCAATGGCCTCGGGCAGAAGACCATCGATTTTTTCGATGACCAAACCGACAAGTATTACTCGAAAATCACTATTGTCAGCGCGTACAAGAATAGCATTCCAACCGATATCTTGCTTTGCGAGGAAGCAGGGAGCTGCTCGACGCCAGAAACCTTGCCTGCAACCGTCACAGGAATTAATTTTCTTCAGGAGCATAACATTCGCCTCGTGGACACGATGAGTCGCGCTCTTTCTGGCCAAATCGTACAATCTTTTGACGGGACTCGGTGCAATGTCGCCTACGTTCGTGTGGAGGCCTTTGATGTCAACGCGGACGCGGAAGAAGCCGCCATCGCGGGGACATACTCGACCGAGAACGGGACGTTTGCGCTGAACGTACCATTAAACACCGTCACCAGGCTTGTGTTCACGTTGGCAGATCATACTTTTGAAAAAGCGGACGACACAAACGAGGAAATCGAGGAGCTCCTAAGCGCGTCAGGTCTTATGATCGAGGAAGATATTTCTGGGATCATTGTCAGCGATGTGACCACCCGCACACTAAGCCTACGTGCCGGTGCTACACAGTGTGGCATTCACGTTGGCGACGTTGAGCTAGCTCTCAAGGTGCAGACGTGTGACGATGTCGAGTTATCGTTTTCAACGAGCGACGTGAACACGGAGTTTATAGTTCCTGCGGCTGCTTATGAGTTCGACCTCGTTTTTGCTGGCAAAGAGGGGCTCACCGAGTACGACATTGAAGTCTTGCAGGAGAGTTTCGACTATCAGTTTCCCGATGCAGCAGCTCGAAGCCTAAACATGTCATCGGGCGACCTCAACATTACAGCAGTGCATGAGCCCGAACCCGAGCTCAAGGTCGCAGTCACATCTGGCGAAGTGCTTGTTGACACAAGCGCTTGCTCTTCAGATTCTCCATTCGATGCAGCGATCGAGGGAGGGCGATTGGTCACCTTTGTCATGACCTCGACACAGTCGTACAAAGACGAGGTCTGCTATGAGGTTCCGCCCGACACGGTGATCGAAGTCATCAGCGAGCTGTCCCCGGAAAATGACGTCAACTGTGATTCTAATTTGCCCTGCTCGGGACCTTTCTTTATCGCAGAGTTTGACGCAATCAATAGGTCCGTGGCAATCGCGAATCTCATTTCCGGCGAGCCGAAGAATCCAATCGACGGCGACGTGCTGGAAGACTTTGTGCGGCACGTCAGGTTCAGTATCCGGAATGCCAACGTCTGGTCTACGACTACAACAAGCACTTTCCGTGCGCTTGTTCTGGGTGACAAAACTCTGCGCGAGGCCACTACATTAGCTTTCGCCAGTGAAGACTCCGTTCCTCTTGAGTATCTCTACTCGCCTCCAGCCGGACTCGGTTCGTTTTCTGTTCTTGAGACTTACGGGTCGTACAAGGTACAGTCAAGCATGCAAGCAATTGTCGAGAACGAAAACGGTGTCGAAGGAGGAATCGCTGTCAATACTAAAGCGAAGATTTTTGGTGCAGAGGTTGAGAGTACTCGTGAAGTCACCGCTGAGTACCTTAGGACAGATGTCGATTCGTACGAGGATGAAGTCACGGTTGAGACCAACGCAAGCTCCTTAACTTTGGAAACATCGACGGAACAAACAGGGAGTGACGCAGACATGGTGTATCTAATGGGCAGCGTGGCGAACATCACGGAGGCTGTGCACGTTTCGTTCAACGAGAGCACGTGCGGCATCACTGCGGATCCAAGTATCACCTGGGGCAATGAAGTTTCGTCGCTGGTGTACTATTCTCGTGCAGCATGCCAGACCTCCCTCGATCTGATCGACCGGACTATCGAAGTTGAAAAGGACAATCTTGAGTCCAGAGAGCTTGTCGCTTTGGCCAAGGAGAAACGTAGTCGCTGGCTTGATCTTCTTCAGCACTGGGATCAAGATCGGCTTGCAGCCTTCAGTAATCCTTTCGACCTCACCGGCTTGGTCGGCGATGCCGAAACCGGAACGGAAGCTGTCAATCGCTTGCAGCTGAGCTCAGGCTCGGTCTCCTTAACTGTGGAGAAGGCAATTGAAGCGGAAAGCCTCGTCGACTATACTTCCTATTCCAACGCGTGGGGCGTCGGCGTCAGTGTAAGCGAGTCTGCCGGCGGATCGGCTAATTTTGGAATCGTTTCTTTCGACGTGACGGCCGAGGTGTCCGCTTCTTATTCATTCGTGCAAACCACGTCCAAGGAATGGTTGACTTACGAGGGCGATTCCTCGTCCTCAAAGGTGACCTCGTACATTGTCCCCGGAAGTAATGGCAATGAAGTCTGTCTCGAAGTCTTTCAATCCCCGTACAGCGGCACATTCGTTTTTCGCGTGTGCGGTGGCATTACATCCTGTCCTCACATTCCTGGGACGGATGCGCGAGAGGTCATCGCTCTATCATCAGAAGAGCTTCCGGCATCCGAGCTTACAGCGAATGAGGGAAGCTTTTCGTTTCGCATTGACACATCGTCCATGCCCGTTGCTGACGACTCGATTGATCTCTCCATCTCGCTGGACTCACCGAGTGCCACGGGAACGATCGCTTACAGCATTGGCGCTTCAAGTCTTCATCAGCCCGTCGACATTTCGATGAGTGCCGGTGAAAGTCAGCTCGTCACCGTCTTTTACGAGCGACTCGATGAGCGCGTCGTGTCCAGCACAGTCGTCGTTCAGGTTGCCTCTGCCTGTGATGAGGGCATCTCGCGGAGTCTCTCGTTCAGGCTGAACTGGGCGACGACATGCCCGACAATTGACTGGGACGAGGATCTCGCCGAAGCCACAAGCACCTGGGCATTGACCTCGGCCTCGCCGACGCTTTCCCTCCCGTTCTATCGCGGGCCAGCTTCCAACGCTGCGATCACTTCCTCAGTCGCTTTGTGGGCGGCACGCTTTGATGGATCCGCAGCTGTCGGGGACTGGTTCGAGGTAACAGCCTTCGACCCCGCGAGCCTGCTTACCTTGGCTGAATTTGCAGAAACGGGGGTCGAAGAAGGTCGTTTCCTCTTTGAGCTGCGCGCGACCTGTGCTCTCGATGGTCATGGCGCTGGCTCGGCGCGGTCAAGCCGGCGCCTCGGAGTCTACGACACCACAGGGCCGCGTCTCGTCAGCTGGTCTCCCTTGCGGAACGTGCGCTCTGCAGCAAGTTCGTTTCCAATTGCTACCTTTCGATTCAACGAGCCCATTGATTGCGCTCACGACGATCTTCTCGCCGTCGTCACTGATGCCGCAGACGTCTTGACTGCAAACACAAGCATCGTGTGTTCTGCGCAGCTGTATGACCTTACCGTCGTGTTGGAAGACGTCAACGATGCTGAGACCGCAGCGCTGTGGAGCAATGCGACCGCTAGAATCGTCCTCCAAGGGATTCACGATTTGTACGGCAACGGAATGGAGGCCGTGGTTGCCGGCGACGGCCGTCGCGTGCTTGCTGCGGGCAACATGTCCAAAGCCTTTGTCATGCCCGAGCTTCCTGTTGATGCGTTTGAAGAAGCTGCTGAAGGTTCGCTGTCTCGCTGGGCGCAGCAGGATGCAGCAGACAAGCTTGACTTGGTCCAAACCGTGCTACGTCGCACAGTTCCGAGTGATCAAGCGCAGCCAGGAAGCTTTCAGGACGAGGACACGACGTCTTCTAGCGCTGGGTCGTCGCAAGCCCTCGCGATTGGACTTGGTGTCACCGGAGCTGTCCTCGTGATCGTGGGTTCTGCTCTTGCAGTTTTGTGGCGGCGGCGTCGGGCGGCACGGCTGCAAGAGGATAAGGGCGATAGTCGAGAGTGCAAGGTCGTGGCACCCTTGGTGTGATCGACATTCATTTTCCTTTTCTAACAACAAAATGATCAGTTTCATTCTCTTTGTCAAGCTGCTGCACTCTCCAAACAAACTTTTCGTGGGAAACTTGCCAAATTTCGAAAGGTAGGCCTGGGAGAATCGCTTGTTGTCCTTTTTGGTCCATCATCATTATTTTATAAAATTCGTAAATCTCCATGAAAGAGAACGTCTCGCCGAGTCGGTCGCCAACGTGTGTTCTTTATCAGAAATAGCTAACCATCTCTCTTGAGACCAACGATCTCTTTGTCATCTAAAGCGGCGCTCTTAAGCAGCTATGCCTATCACTTTCTCAAGAAGCGCCTTTCCTTTCCTTTTCCGAGTCCGACTCATCTCTCCTCTCTTTGACCACATTACCGCCTTTTGTCGCACGTATTGCACGTTCTCACCCTCGCCCAGTGCACGCACACCCGTCGAGAACCCGATGCTGCTGACGTAGGCCGCTGACGCACGCCACTAAAAAGCCGGTAGGTTCTCCCTGCCCCCCATACTGCAGCCAGCGGCCGTGCTTGGGCCCCCTTCTGCACGCCATTGCAAAGGGGCCCGGCAGACGTTTCACGGGGCCGGGGAATCCGCCCCGAAAGTACCGGGAGACCGCCGTGGTGACGACGAGGGGCCGCGTACCGCTAAGGGGTCCCAGGCGCCAGCTACGGGAAACCGGACCTCGAGAAGACAAGGGTCGCACGGGAGACACAATCTCGCGCAGTACTAGTAGGACTAGGACAAGGAGGGCGACCACTCGGAGGGCGCGCGCGGGCGGCTACGAATGGCAGCCCGGACGAGGCAGCAGCAGATCCCGAACGTATTCCAGGACCGGCAGACGGGCAGAGAGGCAGGCACGCGGCCAGCGGGCGGACGGGAGAGGTCGGGGTCTCCGAGGGAACGAACGACAGTCGATCGCACGGGGACACCATGGGCAAGGGCAGCGAGGGCCGCAGCGCCGTGAACGGGGTGCAGACCAGCGCGAACTCGCAGAGCAACAAGCCAAAGGCGATTTTGATTGAAGGCGTCCTGTATGATGTGACAAACTTCAGACACCCAGGTGGCTCGATTATTGACTTCTTGACCGAGGGTGAGGCCGGCGTGGACGCCACGCAGGCGTACCGCGAGTTCCATCAACGGTCCGGCAAGGCCGACAAGTATCTCAAGTCCCTTCCCAAACTGGATGTTAGCAAGGTCAAGTCGCGGTTCTCGTCCAAGGAGCAGGCGCGGCGAGATGCCATGACGAAAGACTATGCAGAATTCCGCGAGCAACTCATCAAGGAGGGCTACTTTGACCCCTCGCTCCCGCACATGACGTACCGCGTGGTCGAGATTGTCGTTCTTTTCGTGCTTTCCTTTTGGCTGATGGGCCAGTCTTCACCCCTCGCGCTCGCTCTCGGCATTGTCGTCAGCGGCATCTCTCAGGGGCGCTGCGGCTGGGTAATGCATGAGATGGGCCATGGGTCGTTCACTGGTGTCATTTGGCTTGACGACCGGTTGTGCGAGTTCTTTTACGGCGTTGGTTGTGGCATGAGCGGTCATTACTGGAAGAACCAGCACAGCAAACACCACGCGGCGCCGAACCGGCTCGAGCACGATGTAGATCTCAACACCTTGCCATTGGTGGCCTTCAACGAGCGGGTCGTGCGCAAGGTCCGACCGGGCACGCTGCTTGCGCTCTGGCTTCGTGTCCAGGCATACCTTTTTGCGCCAGTTTCGTGCCTTTTGATTGGTCTCGGATGGACGCTGTACTTGCACCCCCGGTACATGATGCGCACGAAGCGCTGGATGGAGTTCGTCTGGATCGCTGTGCGCTACGTGGCGTGGTTCGGCGTCATGGGTGCGCTTGGATACACGCCGGGGCAGTCCTTGGGCATGTACTTGTGCGCCTTTGGTCTCGGCTGCATTTACATTTTCCTGCAGTTCGCCGTAAGTCACACCCATTTGCCCGTGAGCAACCCGGAGGATCAGCTGCATTGGCTCGAGTACGCGGCGGACCACACTGTGAACATCAGCACCAAGTCGTGGTTTGTCACGTGGTGGATGTCGAACCTCAACTTCCAGATCGAGCACCACCTTTTCCCCACGGCGCCCCAGTTCCGTTTCAAGGAGATCAGCCCGCGCGTCGAGGCCCTCTTCAAGCGCCACGGGCTCCCTTATTACGACATGCCCTACACGAGCGCCGTCTCCACCACCTTTGCCAACCTCTACTCCGTCGGCCATTCTGTCGGCGACGCCAAGCGCGACTAGCCTCCTTTCCTAGACCTTCCCTAATTTGCCACCCACCCCATGTTATGTCTTCCTCGCGCCCTCCTTGTCTGCCTGCATGCCTGCAGCTGCATCCTCGCGCTCGCCGTCCTCCCCCAGCGGGACCGCGCTCTCCTGCAGTGGTCCAGCTCCTCCTCCCCGCCTCCCCTCCTCCTCCGTCTCCGGCCTTCCGCCGAGCTCCCTGCATCGACGTCCTCCTCCTCCTCGTCCTCCTCCTCCGCGGTCTGCATCAATCCCGGCGCCTGGTCCCTGCAATCGCGGCGCCCGCATTGCACTCGCAGCCGCTCACCTCTGTCGCGCCCTGCAATGCTGCCTGCGAATGCAATGCACTGCCCTGCACTGCACTGCCCTGCACCGCTGCTCTTCATCGCCCGCGATCGCCGCCTTGCATCGCCTGCATCGCGTCGCGTCGCGTCGCAGCCCCGCGCCGCCTGCCGCCGCAGCAGTCCCGCATCGCGCGCCGGCCTCGCGCACGCCGCCTGGGCGCAGCGGAGCAGCAGCGGAGCAGCGGCGGAGCAGCGGCGCGAGGCGGACTGGGTCCCGGCGGAGAGGACAGAGGCGGGCGGACTCATCGCGGCGCCTCGTCTCGGACCCGGCGGCGCCGCGGCGTGCTGCAGAGCGCCAACGCGCGACGGGCGGGCGGGCAGAGCGGAGCGGAGCGGAGCGGAGCAGCGCGGAGCAGCGCGGGCGGAGGGGCGAGCGACAGCGCGGAGCGGGCGGGGCAGGATGTCCAAGGTGGTCGGGTACGAGAAGGCGCTGTTCAGGGACCATGGCGCGGACTTCGCGGAGTCCAAGGACATGGAGCCCGCGTCGCAGACGCTGTACGCCAAGCAGGGCGAGGTGGACCCGCTGCCGCTGCCGGAGCTGGAGCACACCTTTGAGCTCTTCCTGCAGAGCGTCAAGCCCCATGTGACCGAGGCCGAGTACCGCGAGACGGAGCGCAAGGTCCGCGAATTCGCCAAGGAGGGCGGCCTCGCGCAAGAGCTCCAAAAGCGCCTCCAGGCCCTCGCCGAGGAGCGCAAAGGCAGCTCTTGGTTCATCAAAATGTGGAACGAGGCAGCCTACCTCGGCTACCGCGACAGCGTCGTGTGGAACGTCACCTACTACCTGCAGTTCAAGGACGAGCTCGCCAGCGGCATGGCCTCGCAGACGCGCCGCGCCGCGCGCTTCGTGTACCACGCCCTCGCCTTTCGCGACGAGCTCGTCAGCGGCAGACTGACACCCGACATGGGCAAGAAGAAGGCATGGTCCAACTCCCAGTACAAGTACATGTTCAACGCCTCGCGCATGCCCGGCGAGGACGGCATGGACTTTGTGCGCACCTACGCCCCCGATGTCTACAACCACATTGTTGTGATGCGCAAGAACCGCTTTTACACCTTTGACGTCCAGGGCCTCAGCGTCGATGACTTGCACTACCAGCTGGAGCGTGTCAAGCGCATGGCGGACCGCGAGGGCACGGACTACTACCCGGTTGGCGTGCTCACGGCCGAGGACCGCGACAAGTGGGCCGCCAAGCGACTCCTATTGACAGAGCTCGGCGCCGAGGCCGACGGCCGTCTCAACGCTGCCAGCCTTGAGCGTATCGAGTCCTCGATCCTCTGCGTCAACCTTGAAGACTGGAGCCCGACCACGCGCGAGGAGACTGGCCTGTCCCTTCTTGCAGGCAACGGCCGCAACCGCTTCTGGGACAAGTCGATGCAGTTCGTCTTTTTCGAGAACGGTAAGGGTGGCTACGTCGGCGAGCACGCCATGATGGACGGCATGACCACAACGCGTCTCGTTAACTACTGCCTTGACAAGGTCTTTGCCGACCCACCAGAGGTCGTGAGCGGCGCCAACTTTTCCAACTCGCTCCTGCCCGAGCCGGAGCCCGTGCTCTTCCAGCTCTCGCAGAGCGCAAAGGCTGCCATCCAGGAGGCCGAGGCCACCTTTGATGCCATGCTCGCGAGCAAGGAGCTCTCTGTGTGCATGTTTCATGGATACGGCAAGAACAAGATCAAGACCTTTAAGACCTCGCCGGATGCCTTTGCGCAGGTGGCCATCCAGTATGCCTACTACAAGACCTTTGGATGCTGCCGAGGTACCTACGAGTCCACGCAGACGCGCACATACATGCACGGCCGCACCGAGGTGACCCGATCCGTCACGAACGAGTCGGTTGCCTTTTGCCAGGCCATGACCTCTGGAGGCGTCCCTGCGAAGCGCTGCCTTGAGCTTTTGCGATCTGCCACCTCTGCGCACTCGGCGTACACGAAGAAGGCTAGCGCCGGCACGGGTTGCGATCGTCATCTTCTCGGACTGAAGATGATGATGCGCGACGGTGAGAGCGCCGAGCTTTACTCGGACGCGGGCTACGCGCGCTCTTCCACCTGGGCATTGTCGACCTCGGGTCTTGGCGGTGAGCTCATGGACGGCTGGGGCTTTGGCGAGGTTGTTCCTCATGGTCTTGGCATTGGCTACTCTGTGCAGAACGACAAGCTCCGCTTCACTGTATCCTCTCGTCACCCCGAGCAGAAGTGGGCCACGCGTTTCACTGCGAACATGGAAGCCGCTCTTCAGGAGATGCAAGCTGTAGTCGCCATGGGTGAGAGTGAGGGCAAGCTTTAGAAATGTATTCCCCTTTTCCATTTTTTTCTATTCTTTTCTTTTCTTTCCTCTCCTCTTCTTCTTCTTCTTCCGCATCAATGAACCCAAACAGTTTTTATCATTAGAAAGAATTCATAACCTTGTGAAACGATGGAATAATCTTGCTAATGAATAGGCTGGGCCTATCATGTAGAAAATTGCTGTGACTTGGAACTGCGAATCGTCAATTTCGCAGCAACTGGTCGAGAAAAGCAAAAACCTCAGGATGGAAAGAGGCCCCGAGTCGAGTGGGTCGCGTGAACGTGTGATCCATGTCAATGATTTATTTACTTTTTGGTGAATCTACGAAAAACAGTGGGAGGTAGATCATAGCCTAGAATCCTTCCGCTCTGTTTTTTGGCCGTGTCCACGACTGTCCAAGTGTACCGCGTTGCTGGATCAGCAGACCATGCTGACCAGTTTTGAATGACCATCGTCGGTTTGGTCCAAGCATACATGTTCATGCAGAGGTACGAAAAGGCGCGAGAGACATAACCTTCGTAAAGTCCCGCGGTGCGGAAGCGAAGGCATGCATAGGCCGCATCGATGGCGCCGTGGAACCCGCGATTGCTACCGAGACCCTGGGGCCAAAAAGGCTCAAGGAGTGCATCCCCGACCGGCATGACCAGCGCCGCGTTCTTGGGAATCTCGTCCTCGGAACCAAGCTCGTCGAGGATAAGAGGTTCGTTGCTCGAATCGGTCATGAGAATCTTGGATGGCGACATTGCACGGGCGCGCGTACTAAAGTCGAAAAGTTGAATGGGGTTCCACGCACAAAATGGTGTTTCCTCCGGAATGCCCACAGCAGTAGCCATGATTCTGGCGAAATCCTGCAGGGCGGCAAAATCAACGTTTTCGGCTCGCAAAAGGTCCTGACCGGCACTCGCGCCTTCACGGAGGACACCATGGTCGAGCAGAGAGCTGGTCTTCCACAAGGTCGCGACAATGTAGTGCGTCGTACCTTTAAGATACTCGATATTCTCAATAAAGATGCCAGACTCCTTCAGGCGTTCTTTCACAGCATTTTGCTTGGGCGAAATGCCAAGGGCAAAGCTCTCCAAAGCCGCCTCGTCAGGCTTGCTTGGGTCATAATCCATGTTGATGACAATGCCGATTGCGCGACTGAAACGATCGACCGACTTTTGAAAGCCGAGCTTGCGGAGCGACTGGCTCCATTCACCCTCTGCCACAATGAGTGAGTCAAAGGAAACTTCTTTCTCCTCGGCTGTAGCGACGCCCTTGAGGAACGTGGGGTCAAGCTGCGGGTTATCAACCATGTTGCATCGAAAGGTTGCCTCGTAATCAGCAGTCTTTTTCGGTTTAAAGGAGAGCGCGTCTGCGACTCGTCCTGAGAGACGGCGCAGGGCACCTTCTGTGCGAGCGGGCGCAGATGATGTGGCTATGGCAGCCCACGTTTCAAGTTCCGCGTCGAAGCGAAGCGCGCGGAGCGATGTCGCATAACGGACTTGGACTCCAAAGAGGAGCGCGGTCTTGAGGAGACAGAGTTGAATCTCGCGAGTTCCCATGTGCAAGGGACTGCCGTGAACTTGGAGTTTCGGGTAAAACAATTTGGCGCCGAGCGAGACCATATCGTCCATCGTAGCCTGCCAGAACATGAGAATATTAACGCGAGAGAACCGTTCGCGTTTCTCGAGGACGACCACTTCGTGGCCAAGCAGAGCATTTTCAAGCGCAGAGCGCAAACCAACGGGGCCCGCACCGCTTACGACAATGCGCATGGGTCGATTTGCGTGAGCGTTCGCTTGAACATCATCTTCGACATCTTCATCGGGGTCTTCTGATACGTCAAGCGACGGATACGAGGCCCCGTCATCGGCAACGAGCGCTCGGCGCTTGTCGAGTTCCTTGTCAAGGACATCGAAGATGCGCCGAAGCTTGAATTTGCGAACGCTAGATCGGGTGGTCTTCCGGAGGCGTGCGTAAACCTCGAGTCCGCAATCTCCCTCTGGATCGACACCTGCAATGGCTGCAAAGGCCGCAAAGCTGGACAGAACTTGATCAACTTCGTTGGCCTCGAGGAAGGCCGTCAGCAGGTCGTCGGCGGAGCTCATCCTCTTACTGCTTGCTCTACTTTTCGCTTGCTCCGCTTGCTTGGCTTGCTTAACTTGGACCACGCTGCGTCTTTTCGAAGGCCTTTCTGGTTTGCCAGACCACCCTCGACGCGCGCGCCGCAGCCGACTAGCCGACAAGGGCGCAAGCTCACTTGTTGCCAAGGTGGGCTTTTTGCGACAATCGCGTCTTTCCGCCTGTCGCACTTGCGCGTGTGCACACTCTGCCTGGCGGCAGAACCCTCACAGAACCTTCGGAAAAAACTTTATTACTACACAGTCTAGTGTCTGTGTGGCATCGCTGCCAAGTAAACGAACGCACCGACAGCTGCAGCTGCATCTGCAGCTGGCGGGTGGATCCATGCAGTAAGGTATAGTCCTAGTCAAAGCTTCGTGCGATCATGTCAAGAATGGCAGGCCAATCGTAATGACTTGCTGTGGCTTTGATTGCCTCGCGCAACAGCGCAAGAAGCTCAAATCGCGTCGCAGTGGGAAAGTATACCATCCAAGAAGGAAATGAGGAATTCGACCCACCGAGGAGAGAGAGAGAGAGCAATGGTGAGGCCCTCCTTCTCCTGAATTCTTTCATCGGCACGGTTCGGCTGGACAACTGGCTGACTGATCAACCAAATCAATCAACTGGCTTTGCTGGTCGTCTTGACGGACATCTATTCTGACATGGCTGGCGGGACAAGTGAGAACACTGGCAAAGGAAAAAGGCAAGAAAAAATATCAAGCAAAAAACAACGAGAACGAAAGATACCATGCACACAAATAAAGGAGATGGAAAGCGAAGTCCACGGACGGCTATGTGTTCATCGTGCTGACCGTCGGAGAAAAAGTAAGTAAAGGGGAAGGAAGGGGGATTGATGATACCCCAATCCCTGATGAGTAAGGGACGGGATGAGGATATGGGCTGGCGGGCGGGCGGGAGGGCACGTAGACCCGGGCAAAAAGAAATCGACAACCTCAATCGACGCCTTCTCTGCTAGCTTTCTGAGTGGTCGCTCGCTCGCTCGCTTAAGGCTCCGGGACGTCAATGCCCTTGGACTCCAGCAGAGAGGTGAGCTTCTCGACGTAGGCGTTAAGTTTATCAAGCTCAGCCTGAAGGGCCTGGGGGCTCTGCTGCTTCTTGAGAGCGTGCGAGGCGGCAGCCCGAGATGGGGCATCTGAGCGCTTGGACGGGTCCATGGACATAAGAACGGGCTTCTTGTTCTTGCCAGCGAAGAACTCGTCGGCGGACATGGCCGGCTTGCCGGCGTAGCAGTCCGGGTAGAGATCCTCCTGGAAGAGGTCCGACTTACGCGGGCAAATGAAGGAAAGGGGCTCGACCGTGTTGGAGGTGAGCTTGAAGAGGCGAGTAAGCTCGACCTTTTCGGTGTTGACCGCGCGCTTGGGCATGATGGCGAGACCGCGGCAAGGAGAGGCAGCACGGTAGGTCTCGATGTTAAAGGACCAGGGCGCGTCGTTGACAATCTCGTAGTAGCGAATGTTACCGTCACCCTTGCCACCCAGGTAGAGGAGGTTGCTACCTTCATCAAAGAAGGGCATGATGACACCGGCAGCCTGGTCAATGTCGGTGGTAGAGAGAGGAGTAGAGATCTTACGAGGGTCCCAGATCTTGAACTGACGCTTGCTCTGGCGGGTGAAGCCGACCGAGCAGAGCGTGCCGTGCTCGCCAAGGAAGGTGAGCTTGCTGGTCTTGGTGCCGTTGTGGGCCTCGACAGAGCCAGTCACCTCACCGGAGCGAGGGTCGATGAGGCGCATCTGCTTGTCCTTGCTGCTCGTGGCGAGCATCGAGCCGTCGTAGCTCCAGACAACGTCCTGGAGGAGCTCCTCATGGGGGATATCTACCTTGGACGCGCCGTTCTGCACGTCCCAGACCTTGACCATGTGGTCGGCTGAACCGGAGGCAAGAACGTGCTCGGCAGTGGGGTGGAAGCGGACGACGACCACCTTGCGCTGGTGCTCGTGCATGTCGACAAGAGGCTCCGACATGGTTTCGGTGAGGCCTTCCTCGGGAATGCCCCAGACCTTGATGGTGCAGTCATCGCCACCGGTAGCGATGAGCTGTTCATGGCACGGGTTGAAGTCAAAGTCGAGAACGGCACCGCGATGACCATCAAGCACGGCGGGCTGGGCGGGCAGACGGCCGGGCTGGTCGAGGTTGTGGACGGCGAGCGAGCCATTACCAGTGGCCACAGGGACCGCAAAGTACTTGGTGTTGACTTTGATGTAGTTGTGGTCGCCGGTGGCCGTGCTCAGGCGGATGTTGCTGTAGTGTTCTTCCGGCTTGGAGGGCTGTTCATAAGGAATAGATACCGAGCAGGTCA
This sequence comes from Aurantiochytrium sp. KH105, assembly GCA_003116975.1. Taxonomy (NCBI): domain Eukaryota; class Bigyra; order Thraustochytrida; family Thraustochytriidae; genus Aurantiochytrium; species Aurantiochytrium sp. KH105. The sequence goes on from BGKB01000163.1 coordinate 99,849, forward strand.
GTCAGTCAGTCAGTCAGTCAATCAGTCAGTCGATCCGTCAGGTCATCTTGTCTTGCACGACGTGCGTGCGTGCGTGCGTGCGTGCGTGCTCGGGCATGTGCAAACTTTCGGCCCAGCGAGGGAAACGTCATATCCCCCGCTGGGCAGCCGAGCGGGCGAAGCCGAGCCAAGGGGAGCCGCACTCCTTTTTCTTTCTTCTTTTTGCTAAGATGCGCGGGCCACCACGAGACGAGGCGGAGCGCGGAGACGCAGCGCGGGGTGCGGCTTTTGCCTTTCTGTATGTTTCACGTACCTGGCAGTACACATGGCGGACCTTGGACGCGCGGACGAAGCGGCTCATCTTGTCAAGCTAGAGTGAGTCCTGGATGTCCAAGAGGAGCAGCACGTGGGGGTGAGCGTGCGAACGCACGACGTTGACAACGCTGCGCGCGAGGGGGGGAGGGCGAGGGCGAGGGCGGGGAAGCGGGTTGGGAGGGCGCGGCTGTCGCGAAGGAGCGAGCAAGCGTGAGGCGACTCTGCTTCGCCGAGCGGGTCGCTTCGGAGGGGCCTGTCCTGGCTGGCGATGTTGGTCTGGATTTGAATTTTATTCTCCCTTCTTTTGTCCTGGTATCCCTCCCTCACTTCCCTCTCTCACGCACCCGCCTACGCCTATAATTCACTTGCGCACACCGAGCTTCGACTTGCAAGCCGCAATATACACTTGCCCCGTACTGGATAGTGCACTTGCGGCGGTCCATCGCCGGCGTCCCCACGTGCCTGGACTCGCCAACTTGCGGACGCCGATACTTCACTCTGGCTCGATCCTCATAAGTCCAGTACACTCTGGCACAAGTGGAGAATGCCGAGTGCACCCCGCGTACAAGAGGAAGGAGACGCGAGGAAAAACACGCGCACACGGTCGTAGCGTAAGCCTTAGATGGTCCTATCAGGTGCCCTTTTTTCCACCGTCGAATTGTGCAAACCCCGCAGCCCCCTTTGAAATTATTGCCCGCGCTGCGAATTTAATTTCCCGCAGCTCCTCCATTGCCACTATATGGTCTAGACGTAGTGGAGACGACTGCAGACCTTTAGTGTAGGAGTGGTATGCGCATGAAGTACACCGCTGCAACATCCAAAACGAAGTGGGATCCTCACTACAACATTTCACATCTCATCTAGTCCAGTCGCGTAGGTTGCGCAGAAGAGAGACGAAATACGTGGGGACGCGCGTGCCGCCTCTAAGCTCCCCTGCAGAGTCCAAGGCACACACCTCCTTAACCCCAACATCCCCACCTTAATCCCAATTCATTTCCACCATACTGATTAAGGTCTACTTTGTCCCTCGTTCGCCGCGCTTTTCTGGTCTTTCAGTCTCCTTCTCCCGTGGATATGTTGCAAAAGCTCTAAGATAGGTCTCTTATCCCTTCCTTATAGGTCCCTTTTGCTCTTTTCGAAGCCCCCCCGAGATCTTCCGCAATCGTGGCGGCGCTCTCTGTTCTTTGCAGGTGCCTTCTTGCCGTGCCGTGCCGCGTCGTCCCGACCAAGACCCTTCGCGACGGCTCGCGCATCGCCTCGATTCAATTCGCGTCGGTCCGCTTCGTAGCGCTTCGCGCCCGGGCCGGGCGCGATCGCGAGGCGGTCCGAGTCGCGGACGCAGGTCCGGAGGGGCCCCCTCCCCCGGTTCAAGCACTATATAGCTGATAGTACGACTGTTGTTTGCGGCGAGACTTTGCGCTCCGGGAGACGCGCCTCTACAACGAGCGATCCCTGTTTGCGCAAGTTCCTGGCAGCCACGTCGCGTGAGAAGGCCCCCAGCGCGCTGCCGGGCCGCACGCAGATCCGGAACCCTGCGCAGCGAGACGAAGCCACGGCGCGCCACGCCACGCCACGCCACGCCACGCCAAGTCAAGTCAAGTCATCTCAACTCGAGTCAAGTCAAGCGAAGGGAGATCGAGGAGGTGGAAGTACTGTGTTTCTACGATGGGCCAGATACTGACGGCGCTGAGGCCGGCAAAAGGTGCCCTGCTGGTCAGGGTGCTCAAGGCGTACCTGGTCTTCGCCGTCGCCCACATGATGGCGAAAACGGCGCGGTTCTTGCTCGCGCAGAGAAAATTCAAACGTGCCACCAAGCACATTCCCGGCGGCGAGACAGATTGGACCGGCAAGAACCTCGTTGCCAACGTGAACAGATTCCAGGAGCACAGTCGCGACCTCGTTGCCCCGCACATCGATTCGCATCTCGTCAAGTGGGAAATTCCGGGCTTTGAAATCGTCTTTAACTCGCCCGAGGCCGTCAAATTCATGCTCAAGGATAGATTTGATGTGAGCACCAAGCCGGACCCCGGCGAGGACGAGCTCTTCGTCTTGCTTACCCGTTTCATCGGAGCCTCCATCTTCACGCTGCGCCACGGCGAAATGAATTCCGAGGAGCACGACCGCTGGTACCGTCAGCGCAAAGCGGCGGCGCTCATCTTTACCAAGTCCAAGTTCTCCAACATGATGTTCGACGTCTTTGTGCGCAAAGCTCAGTCCATGATTGACGTATTGGCCCAGGTTGCGAAACGTAACGCTGCAGCTGGCAATCCCACAGACAAAAACAAGGGCGCAGAGCCCGTTGAGATGCAGGAAAAGTTCTTTGCCTTCACCTTTGACTCGATTCAGCAAATCTTCTTTGGCGACGACGTCGACACCGTGAGCGGGCGTGACTCGGATGCTGCCGCCGTCGCCTTTGACGGTGCCCATCGCGCCATGACGCGCTACCACTTGACGACTGTTCCGTACATTTCACTGCTGCAGTGCATGCCCTTTCCCATTGGACCTCTCTGGTATAACATGAACTGGACCAGTCTCGGCATTCGCGCCTTCAAGGCCATTCACCCGCTGCACCAAACGTTTGAGAGCCATGTCGAGGATTTGCACCGCATCACGCGCGAAAAGATCCAGCGCCTTCGTCGTGACCCCAAGCTTGCCCAGCGCGACGATCTCATTGCAAACTTTATCAATCACGACGCAAGCTTTCGCAAGAGCAAGCGATCTGGACCCACGGCGGGCAGCGGACCGAGCGCGGAAGCAATCGGTTGGACAGATGACGAGCTGCTCGCTATTGTATTGAACTTTATCATTGCCGGACGCGACACGAGCGCCTGCACCCTCACGTGGCTCTTTTACGAGCTTGCCATCAATCCGGAGATCCAGGCCAATCTGCAGCGCGAGCTCGACGAAAACCTCGAGGGCCGCACGCCTACATACGAGGAGGTCGTGCACGGCCTCCCGTACCTGAATGGCTGTCTCTTCGAGGCGCTGCGCCTTCACCCGCCAGTACCGCAGGACGTCAAGGTCGCTTCCAAAGACATGGAATTTATTGATGGCACCCTCCTCCCAGCGGGTGTCCGCATGCTTTATTTACCGTATGTTATGGGTCGCGACGAAAATAGGTACCCTGACGCGCTTTCCTTCAAACCTGAACGCTGGATTCCCTTCACCGAGCCGGATCCCTTTGCCTTTCCCGTGTTCCAAGCGGCCTACCGCAGCTGCTTGGGTCGGGACATGGCCAAATTCGAGGTCAAGCTCCTCACCGCCATGCTCTTGCAAAAGCTCTCTTTCCGCCTCGAGGCTAACGAGGACCCCAACGTGATTTGCCCTTCTCTAGCCATCACCATGAGTCTGTGCAACTCTCCGGACCAGTCCACACATGAGCTTTGGCTTGTTCCGCAACTGCGCGAAGATATTTAATTTGGAAAAGCAGAAGAAGAAATAGAGCATCAAGAAACAAAAAGAAATGGCTGCGTCAAGAAAAGAAAGCCTGAAATCGCTGCCGCAACATCAAAAAGAAAGAATATTATTTCCCCTTCTTTTTTGACAAAGCACTTGACAAAAGAAGCACCCCAAAAACGTTTTCAACTGCTGTTGTATCTGCAGACTTTCGATCAAAAGGTGCTGCGCCCCCTTCCCTCCTCCCCGCTTTCCAAACTTGAACGTGACGTGCCGCAGCGTGCTGAGGTTAATGATTCTATCAATCTTTTTTGTCCAAAGAGAAGCGAAGGGTAAAAGGAGGAAGCGGTGGGAACCGTGACTGGTCGTGAAGGATATACCAAAGTCCGTACCGAGCCGCCGATGATGATCATGATCATTATGTCAGAAGCTGATCTGGGCGCCAGCAACGCAAGTGACAGTGAGCGAGCACTGCTTTTTTTCTTCTCCAACCCAAGCGAAAGTGGGCTAGTAATCCTGTCAGGACACGACAAGCGACGAACCATCTATCGGCTGGGCCGGTCAGACGCTGCTCGAGTCGCCGCGTATCGATCGATCGTCTAACACTTTTTTCTGCGTTTCATTTCCATTTCCCTGGCTGATAGAAGTGAGAAATTTTGGCCCCATCACACCAACCAACAGGCTGCAACTCGAAACTGTCGTGCTTTGCGTTCTCCAGATCTGTCGCGAACCTCTCGCTCGTCAACGCATCCATTCTCCAGCACAGTGAGCCCCCCCCCGCCCCCCCCCCCTCCCCCCTCCCCTTTCATGCAGCATTAGTGCCCAGCATTCTCCGCCCGCCCATGGGACGATCCTGGCTGCTGCTGCTGCTGCTGCTGGTGCAAAGTTCAAAATCCAAACGCGTCCCACCGCTGGCTTCCCCAGACCCACTACGATCCCGCGAGCCTGCAACTCGCCCCATCGCAGCAACTCACGTCCACGCCCTCGCTGCCCACGCTCTCCGTCGCCGCGTTCTCGCCGCCAGCGTCCTCCTCCTCGTCGCCGTCGGCGCCGCAGCAGCTGCTGCTGCAGCAGCGCATGCGCATTCTTTCTTTGATTCGTTCTTCCTTCCTTTCCTGTCCGGCGGATCTTCAAGTTGGCATGGACACCGCCGGGACATCCGCGCGTTGTCCCAAGTCGCCGCGCGCGGCACGTGCCGCGTGATATCCTCGTACTGCGGCCCGTAATATCCTCTCTTTGTGGGGTCCCCAGTCGTTATCCGCGGATATCCTCGCCTCGTCCCCGTTCGCGCCCGTTCTTCTCTGCGGCACTTACTCTGCAACTAACCATGGTAACTGCCAAGAGCGCGTGGAACGGTTCAGTGGAAGTCGGAAGCGCCGGCCGATGGAACGGAAAGAACGCGCCGCCGCCCCGCGCCAACCATGGCAACTTGAACTTGCACTTGCGCTTTGAATTCGAAGTCGGGCTTTTCCAAGAGCCACACTTGCGCGGCGCGCGCATTCTGCACTTGCGGCTGGCCGCGCCCAGGTTCGAGAGTCTGCCACGTGCATGGGAAAAGCGAACGAGCGGAGCCGCCGGGGGCGGCCGGCCGCAAGTGAAGAATGCGCGCCGCGCAAGTGCGACTCTCGCCGCGCGCAAGTGGCCCAAAGGCGCCCCGCGCGGTCTGGCGTGCCCGCCCGGCGCGGTAGGAGGGCCTAGCGCCCGGCTACGGCGCGGCAGGGCCTAGCGTCCGTGCTGGCCAGACCAGGAACCCGCGCGAGCTCGGGCGGGCTCGTGCGGCGCGGCCGGCGGCGGGGCCCGGCGGGCGAGCGCGCGGGCGAGGCCGCCGCGCCTCTCTCCGCCGCGTGCTGCTGGTCGCCCTCGCGCCCTCCGCGCGCGCCGGCGCGGCTCCTGCAAGCAAGCCGCGTGCCCGGCACGCGGTTTGAAAAAACCTGCTCGGCCGGCTGAGCTTAGCTTAGCTAGCTTAGCTTAGCACTGGCTGCTTTGCAGCGGAGGCTCGTGCCCGCGCACCAGCGCCCGCTCTCGTCTCCGTCCGCTATTCCGCTCGCCGGCCGCGGCGCCCAGCGCGAGGCCGCGGCGCCCGTCCGCTGCTCCGCTCGCGCGGGATGGAGGGCTTCCTGCCGCGCGCGCCCGGAGGGCCTGCGGCGCCGGCGCCGGAACATGCGCTCCAAGGTGGACGTGAACAGGAGCTTGCACAAGCGCGGCGAGCACGTGCTCGCCAGGGCCGCGAGCAAGAGCTAGAGCACGCGCGAGAGCACGCTCACGCTCACGCTTGCCCGAGCGCCGCAGCGGCCGCGCCAGCGGCAGCAGCTGCAGCTGCAGCTGCAGCTGCCGCGCCAGGCCTCGCTGGTCGCGCGGGCTCGGCGCCGCCCGGTGTCATCGCTGCGGCGGCAGGGTCGTCGAAGAGGAGGGTCGCCCAGGCACGCGAGCCGCACGCCTCGAGCAACGGCGCCCAGTTGTGCAAGACCAAGATCGCCTCGCACGGCGGCTTCGGTGGCATGCACCGCGAGGGGGAGGCGGGGGAACATGAAGAGGAGCACGGATATCTAGATGGAGAGAACAATGGCGAAGAAGAGGAGGAAGAGGTCGATACGAGCGATGAGGAGGGCGTGCGGCCTTACGAAGAGGAGGATCTGCCCTTTCCAGACCTGGGCTCGCCACGCGCTGACGAAGCGAACAGAGAAGATTGCGGACTTCGCACGGAAAATGGCAGCATGGCCTCGATGCAAGCCGAGGTCGAAGAGGGACGAAAATGGGTCGCAACCGCAAAGACCCACAGAGAAACGTGCGAAGAAAAGCGCCAGCACGAGGACATCGACATCTCAAGGAGAGCGAGCCTCACACGCGCCCTCGAGGACGCGCAGCAGGCTCTCGCCTCGTGGTACGCATTCAAGGCCCACTTTGACCGCATCTCACCGTTGGGGCGAACGGTCGATGGCGCCGTGCCTTCGCTCGCAGGCCGTCGTCGCAGTTCCGGCTTTGCAAATGTCCTTGGCCCCACACGCAAGCGATCCTCGGGTCTGCACGGCGTCATCAATGGCATCAAGAGCTTGACGCCTCGTCATCGTCGCCAGTCATCCACGAGCTCTGGGTCTGGAGCTGGTGGCTTGCAACTGTTCTCATCGGGGTCCAACTTCAGCGTGCACAGTAGTGCTAGCAGCATTAGCAGCACCAGCTACACCACCAGTTCTCATGGTGCCGCTGGCCTTGGAGCGAGCGCCACTGCTGGGCACGACACAAACCCAAAGGAGGTCCACTCTCACGCTCAGCAAGTTCCACAGACGGTTGGACGGCGCATGCAAAATCAGCTACGCGCCACCGGCTCGTTCACTTTCGGGGTCACCGCCTCGTCATCTTTGCCTTCGCTCGGAGTGCTTAGCCGCGGAAGTTCAACGAACAGCGAGAGCGGAAGCGCAGTCTCCGGTGCAAGTCCTACTCATCGGGCTCGGCGAGACTCTGGACCTCGCCACATGCGTGGAACGAGCGACGGCGCAGAATACGCCACCGGGCTCGGGCTCGCGCGCTCGCTCGACGAAGACACGGCCACAAAGATGGATGCTCTTCTTGATGAGGCGCGTTTCCGGGCCAATCACGCCACCACTGCGCCCGTGCCTGATTCCGCCGATGATGTGGCCGACGTCATTCGGGTCTCGCGACGCGGGAGCACGAACGCGGCGCTTGTTTCTGCGCCCCCGTCCGGCGGTGTCACAGACGAACGTGCAGAGGGCGTCCCTCGAGGAGTGCTGAGCCGTCGCTGGCGACATAAATTGCAGGCTTGCGACTTTGCTCACCTCCTATTTCTCTTTCAGTGGCACCCTCAGTTTGCGCGTGTGGCGCTCTTTGACACATCCTTCAAGTCAAGTTCAGAAACGATTACAGTGCGCAGAAACTTGTGCAAGCTGCTTCTCACAAAGCTCTGGCATCGCCCCGACGCGTCCATGGCCCACAGGTGGGCCATTGCCAGCGTCACAGGCCATGCTTTGCTGCAAGAGTTCAGCACGAACCCAGAAATGCCGCTCCGTAGCACTTCAATTGCTTCGAACCTCCTCTCTGAAATTGCGGCGCAGCCTCTCTGCGTAACGGCGATCAATCGCGCCATTAAACCGTATTTGGACCGTGCTCGCAACAACGATGCGTCCGTGGCTACTGCTGTGGACTTGGCGCGTCACATTCTCGATGCACTGCTTCAGGCCGAGTTTCCGGCTGTTCTTCATGATGTTTGTCGTCAAATTGGCCGTCTTGCAGCTAATCGATATCAACGCGTGCATCTCGTCGCAGGTCTCTTTTTCTTTTTGCGCTACGTCAATCGTCAGGTCGCTACGGCAGCCATCGACCCTTCAAGCTCGCGCGAGCGTGACCAACGCTTCATGAATGCTGCAAGTCTTTTGCAGACTCTATGCACGCGTGCTTCTACCCCCGGTGCGCCATCCTCCCCTTCATCATCGCAGTCTTCCTCGTCCTCTTCCACTGCGCCTTCGCCTTTGCCCTCATCCTCGTCCACGACTGGATCGTCGACAACAGTTTCGCAATCGCAGCAGCAAGACCAACAGCATCATGAAGCGGAAACAGTGGCCAAGTCAGATGAAGGCACGGAAGCAACCCGTGAACGCGAGGAGGCCTTCTTGTCCGAAGCGGTCTCCAAGTTGCACGCGCTCGTTGACCGTCTTTGTGTTGCGCCACACGCCATCACATTTGCGCAGTCTCACGCACGCGCCGAAACCCTATTGGACCTAGAACGCACCCTGCGATTCGAGCGGACCTCATCACCCGTAGGCCAAATGGCACCAACCGTCGATTTGCCTGAAAGTTGTGTCACTCTTTCCTTTGTGGACCTGCAACTCCTTGCAAAGGTTTCTGACGCTATGATTAAACCTCTTCGAGGAGGGAAAAATGGTGACGGAAGTGTGGATCTTTCTCTGCGGTCACCAGCATGTGTGGGCGTTGACATGGATTCTTTTGCGAAATTTGTCAAGCCTCGGCTGGTAAGCCTCAAAGCTTTCGCCGCCCCTGGTCAAAAGGACGCAGACAACCTTTACATTGACTACAAACCCCTATGGGTGCACGCGATGCCCATTTCTGCTCACTTTGCGTCACCTTTATCTTCGCCTACAAACTCCCCACCCACTTCACCATCAGGGAGTACCCTTGGTGTCGTGGACACCGCCTCCTTTTCGCGAGAGGCTCAGTATGCTCAAAAAATGCGCGTCGCCTACGACTCGCTTTTGTTGCTGTAACATTTCAAAACCACACTTAACGGGTCGACCACTTTGTGCACGACAAGCGTGCAAAGGTCCAGGTCCGCACACATATATTTCATTCATTAGCCAATAACGCCATCCTCTTATCAATACGTGAACTGCTGCTTGCAAAGATTCAATAAACCACTAACAGGCTTGCTCGCCCGCAAGGCAATTCTCTTTGCAGGTGGAAAATGTCTCGAATCGAGCCTGACCCTCTCCCCTTCCCCCTTAGGAAATCCTCAAGATCTTGCACGACAGAAACTGAGAATGATCAGCGCACGATTTGCTCAACGACTCGAAGAGGCTCGAGTTTTTGCCGCCACTGAACCGAGGAATTCATTTGCTTCCTCTGTTATCATGTCGTTGGTGGCTTTTTTCTTCGCTTTTCGTCTTCTTTTCTTTGTCTTTGTCCTTGTCTTTGGCGAGTGAGGGAGGGAGGAAAAGTTGGTTGGATCGAACGGGCAATGTTGACCCCTCGACTGGATGAACAAAAAGACATGGTCATTCACGACTATGCGCTACGCTGCGCCAAATCATTTGAATAAGTTATGCTTCATCCATTTTTTAAAAATAGAGGTCCTCCTCATTCTCGGGAACGGGCCCGAGTCCCCCACTCGAGTACCGTATGTAATGGCTCGGGTACCCACTGGCCGCCGCACTTGAATGGAGTCCACTGCCACGCGAGCTAGACCCTGCCATGCTGTGCATGCCCATCCCGACGCTCGAGCGTTTCAAACGGCCCAAGTATTCATCCCGAGCAGCGCCAGGGGCATCGTGCAAATCAACGCGACGCTGTACAAAGGTGCGAATCGTCTCGAGCTCAGCCTCGTTCAAGTTGTGCTCAATCATTGTGGATAATCGTGGATTGTAACTTGGGCGCGCCGCGAGCATGCCGAGCCCACCCAGGAATACCATTCCCAGGAACCTCACAAAGTCTATGTTCACTATCTTGGAGGCAACGTAAAGCCCGATGCCAATGCTCGAAAACATGACCAGACTATGGCCCCAGGCTCCGAGCTGCGCCTCCCAGGCAGCCTGGCGCGGGGATTCATACTCTGCGTCCTCTGCGTCCAGATCAAAGTGCACGCGGCCCGACCCCTGTCTCCTGCCATTCCCGCGAGGTCTTGGCCCGGCAAAATATTCCTCGTCCGAGGTCGCCTCGTCGCCCATCTCTTGCTCCAAGCTCGAGTTTGCGTCTTCACTACTTGGGACGCGCCTGCGCATGCCCGGCGCCAGCTCGGCGTCAAGGTCCCCGACGCCGCGCAGGGAGGGCGAGTCCTCGAAGTCGTCGTCCTCGAGGTCGTCGTCCTCGTCGTCTTCCTCAACGTCTTCCACGTCGACGTCTTCGCGTTCTGAGATCACAGGGCGCAGCGCGGCGATCGCGCCGCCCTCCCCCGCGCCCTCCTCGTCCTCCTCGCGCCCCAGCTCGGGCTCCAGCGCGGCGAGGAGGGCTCGCTCGTGAGCGCCTCGCCCGAGGTCATCTTCATCGCTGTCCATGGCGGCAGCCTGCGACGGCCGGCGTAGGCCCGGCGCCTCGCGCAAGCCGCGCCCGCGCAGCACTGCCCGCGCGAGACCCTCCCGCGCGCGGCGCCCGCGCCCCCCCCGCCGCGACCTCGCGCAAGCCGCGCCTCGCGGCCAAGCAGAACTGCTTTGCCCTCGACCCGGCCTCGCTCGCCGTCGACCTCGACCTCGACCTTGCGAGGAAGGAGGAGGAGGGCGGCCGAGGCGAGGACGGGACCCACGAGGCCCACGAGGCCGGCGACGAGGAAGACCACGGGCGCGCGGAGAGCTTGCGAGAGACTGTCACCGGAGAAGCCCGGCTTTCGTCAACGACGACGCGTAGCGCGGAAGTGGGCTCGCAAGGCAGTCGCATACCATATCCGCCCTTCTTCGCGCAGAACGAAGCTCGCGGCGTTCAAGGATCGTGAGTGTGCGCGCTCGGCCAGCGACGAGACAAAGTCCGGCTGTTTGCGTTGGCTTCGATTACGGGGGCGAAGTCAGTCCTCCTTTGCTTTCGCATCGGCGTGTCGAGGGATTTGCAAGTTGCCACGAGAAATTTTCGTTCTTGTGTTTGTAAATATATACCGAGGCTTGCGAACAAGCATTGCATGGAGTGCGCGTGAGAATGACTAGGTCTGCGATTGTATTGCACGATGGCGTACAGGTGGGACATGGAACTGCGCCACAGCGGCAAATGATACTGGCATGGATATGGTCACTCTTTGTGCCAGATGGGTATCCTGCAAGCGTTGAGGACGACTATGCGTGGTTCCAGGCATTCGACAGTCTACAGGGCCTCTGCAGCTACCTTCGAGGCGTCTTGAGCACCAAGGCAATTCTCGCAGGTCTTGGCGTAGGCGCCGATGCAGCAGATGCCATGGCAGCAACGACCCAGTGGGTATATAGGGATGGCGCTGGCATGCTTGGCGGCCTCTTATTTGCCTGGGTAGGTGGTGGCCGCTTTGATCGAAACGTCAAGGGCTGGCGGCTCTTTGCCGACCTGGCAGTGGACCTCGCCCTCTCTCTCGAATTACTTTCGCCGCTCATGTGCGCCGCGAACGACCGCACCTGCTTCACAGCGCTCATGTGTGCAGCCAATGTGCTCAAGGCCATGTGCGGCATCGCAGCGGGAGCAACGCGGGTGGTGATTACAAATCACTTTGCACGCGATGGCAATACTGCCGATGTCCAGGCCAAGGAGGGGTCGCAAGAGACACTCGTAAACTTAATTGGCATGGCAAGCGGACTCCGCCTCGCTCAGTTCGTTGACGCACATGCCGAATGGGAGTGGCTTCCGTGGATGGTATTTGTGGCGCTCACTGCAGTCCATGTACTTGCAAACTATTTTGCCGTTCGTGCGCTGCACTTGCGGCATCTCAACTCGCATCGTCTCTCGCTGCTACTCTTAGCTTTCGCATTTGAAGAAGACAAGGCAGACATGTCTCCTCGAGCCATCAACGCTCTCGAGCCCGTGGTTGGCAGTGTTTTTGATCCGGCTTACCGCGTCACAATTGGCGTCGACCCTTCAAATGACGCAAGCGCTCTTGAAGAGCTCTTTTCACACACATGTGTGGCACTCCCTGCACGATCTTCGTGCTCATCTCCACCAGGTGAGATCCGAATCGCCCTCGGCGAAGATGCAACTCCCAAAGATATAGTCACCGCAATCGCCAAGGCTGCTCTGGGATCAGCGCATTCGGCTAGCGCCTTTGTCGACCGTCTCGAGCACCTCGGCTGGCGTCTTTCTCATGTTTACGTACCTGATCTCAAATTTAGGGTGCGCTTTACAGACACCACAAAGACAAAGACAAGCTGACTGACTGACTGAACTCAATAAGAAAAAATATTGACACCATCTTGCTCACAGAGAGGTAATTTGCTGTGCGAGACGGACAAGGCAAGTGCCGTCCGTACTCATTCTCTGCTTGGCTGGAACGTCATTGCGATTGATTAGATGACATCCTTGCACGCAAACCTGTCGGCTCTGCATCGCTGTTGACAACTGGAATCCATAGCGACGCAAGGAAGAAGAAGACCAAGAAGAAAGTTTTCTTCCAACGCCAAAGTCTCGAAGCCCGCAACCGCGCGCGCGTTCCCCTCTCACTGTAAAGTCAATACGCGGACGTTGACAGAGGCAAGTCAACTTCCTGCCCTGCAAAAGCCAGATCGACGGCGCGCGTCCAAACCGTCAATCGCTTGATCGATCAACAGTCCACGATCTCGATCTCACCGTCGCACTGCTCTTGACGCTCGCGCGGACGCTTGCGCGATCGCTGCAGCAGGCGGATCACCCGACCAGGGCATCGCCACGGACACGCACGCGAGCAGAGCTCGCCTCGACGGAGTCGGTGGCGAGCTGGGTGGGGGCATCGATCGGATCGCCTCGGCAGCCTGGCAGAGGACGCGCGGCAACGGCGACGCCGGCCGCTACGGAGACTCACTGTTTGGCAAGTGGTATCAGGGGCTAGAGCACCATCACCATGAGCTTTGAGGTGCTCGCCGAGGAGCCCAATGTCGTCGGAAGTGCTGCTGCTGCTGACGACGAGAAAAAGCGACGACGCAAGCGAAAGAAGTCCAAGAAGAAAAAGGGTTCTCGAGATGGAAAGGCCGTCGAGGACTTTTGCATGGAGGCTGGATTCACGGAGGACGAGGTCGCGTTTGGTCGTGCAGAAATGGAGGAGCGAGGACTTGCTGCTGACAACCCAGAGATCGTCAAAGTCTACCTTGAGACCAAACGCAAGCGTCTTGAAGAGCACCGTCTGGCAGCCTTGTCGCGCAACCCCAAACCAGCACCACGCGCCTCGGCATCAGCACCGGCATCGGCATCGGTATTGGCACCAGCATCGGCACCAGAATCGGTACCGGCACCGGCATCGGAGCCTGCTCAACCTCTAGTTTCAGCATCCCTTCCAATGCCATTGCCAAGTCCAGCACCGTCCATGTCAAATTCGTCGCCGGTGCCAGCTCCCGCTCCGATCCCAGCGACTTCATCAGCATCAGTACCAGCACCAACACCTCTGCCCACAGGCACTCGTGATCGTCTTCTTGCTGTCATGGATAACGTCAAAGAGGTGAGTGTCGTGCTAGACGGCTTGATTATGTGGCTGCAGAATGCCGGCGACCAAGAGCGCGTTGTGCTTTGTGAGCACGACGTTTTGACCAAGCTCTTCGCGCTGATCATGTCGTCCATTGCTTCTTCCCCGGAGCCACTCGCTCACGCCTCGCTCACTGCGCTCAAGCGTCAGCTCGGTGGCCTTCTCGACAACCTCCTTCGGGTGACTTCGGGGACGCTCGCGGCAAGCGCCGGATCTCTCATTGACGCTGCCAGCCACCTGCGCGGCGCTAGCGATGCAGTCGATGCTATGGCCAATGTCGCGGCGCTCGCCATCTCTCAACATGCGACCAAAGCCTCGGCCCCTGAGGTTGCAAGTCATGCAGGAGACGTGAACGTGGCCCCTGCGAGTATTTCCAGTCTTCCTGAGGGCGAGGACGTGCTCACTCAACTTGAACAAAATTTGCTTCCAGCCGTGCCTCGTGGCGACAAGCTTGTTGTCCAAACAGGCGGCGAGCGCCTGAGTCCCGGTGAGGTAGGGCGACTCTTCAGACTCCGGGATACTGGCAAGCGCGCAGCAGAGGTTGCTGCCCGCTGCGTGGAGTTTGCCAAGGCCAAGAGCGCCGATGCAACGTCCGAGCATACTCCGGATACTGACCATCTGTGTGACTTTGTGCAACAATTCCACGAGGAGGCCCAGAGCACAGCGCATAATGCTAGTGCCGCGCAAAGCAATCTATTGGCTTTTGCGAAGGCTGAGCAAGACGCGGAGGGCCCTGATCCCGAATCTGTTCGAGCTGCCGCCAAAGAGGAACTTGCCGCTCTCAAGACGGAACGCGCCAAGCTTGCCGCGGAGCTCGCAAGACTCGATGAGCGTATCGCGGCATCGTCAAGCTCATTGCGGGCACTCGACGAGCAAATCTCAAGCGACAAGGCTTCCGCTGAAGCACAACTCGAGACGCTTCGCTCGCAAGCCAAGTCTGCCACGACGCTCGCACAAGATGCGCAGCAGAGACTTGTCGCAGCCACCCGTATGCAGCGCTTTGGAGCCGACCTCTCGTCTGTTCTGCGAACTTGCAGTGCCCCTGCAACCCCGGCCAACGAAGTGGCGCAGTGGACCACAAGAGCTTCGCTTGCTATGGACAGGTACCTGGCCGTTGAGGCTGCATGCACTTCGTTCATCAGGGCTCGTATGCAAGGTGCCGAGGCGCGCATCACCGAATTTGAGACCAAGGCGTCAAACCTGAATTCAATTGGCATGCGAACACTTGCAGATGAGGCTGCCTCACGATGCGAACAGGAGCGAAAGCACAAAGCGGAAGATGAGGCGACGCTGGAAGCGCTCAAGTCCGCCGCACAGACTCTGGCTGCTTCGATCCCGAAACTGGTCGACAGCGACCTTCCTTCGTCTGCTGTTTCTGCGCTGTACCGTTGCAAGGACCATCTTGAGAAGATTGGCCTTCAGATCGACCTGTCGAGCTTGCCATCTGCATCGACTTCGCAGGAATCCACGTCTGGCAAGAAGACTCGGCCTCAACCTCCTCCGTCGAGCCCTCTGAAAATCGCGCAAGCAGCCGCGCCAGCCGCTCCCAAATCGTCGTGGTCAGGATGGGCTAAACCTCAGTCCAAGGCTCTGGGGCTCTCGATGCGGGAAATCCTTGCTCAGGAAAGCGCGGGCAACCTTGATGCTGGCGCGAAAGACCCGAAGGAGCCGCCAGTTCAAACCGAAGAAGTAGCTTCAACCTCAAGCGGCGAGGTCAAGCCTGCGAGTAGTAGGACCGAGGCAGAATCAGGTCAACTTATCAAGGACGATGTCAAGGTCAATGACGATGTACTCAAGCATGTAAATGAAAACGATGCTGACGTCGTTGCATCTTCGGACCAAGCCGCAAACACTAATTCTGATGGCGTGTCCGGTGAGGAGAGGCCGTCAAAGGCCGATGACGAGACAAGTGAGTTCGACGCTGTTGCCATCGCCAGCGATGCGCATGCCAACGTCGAATCCGAGGAAGATGCGGACGAATCTGAAGCGAATGTCGATGCTGCAGCAAATGTCGAAGTCTCCTCTGCTGACATCAATAACCATGCGGACGCGGATCCGCAGACGGATGCTACCACTGCCGATGCCGATGCTGACGCCGAATCCGAGGCAGATGATGTCGAATCCGAAGGGAACGTCGATGCTGCAGCACATGTCGAAGTCTCCTCTGCTGACATCAAGAACGATGCTGATGCGGATCCGCAGACGGATGCTACCATTGGCGATGCCGATGCTGACGTCGAATCCGTGGCAGATGCGGCAGATAATGTCGAATCCGAAGGGAACGTCGATGCTGCAGGAAATGTCGAAGTCTCCTCAGCTGACGCCGAACCCAGCACTGGTAACAGTGCTGAGAACGTCGAGGCTGACGCTGACAAGGATGATGGCGTTGACATCAGTCCTGACGCTGATCCCGAGAGTATTGCTTGCAAGCAGGAGCCTCCTGTGGCGTCTAATCATGGCAAAGCAGACATTCTGAGCGACAATCTTGACGAGTCGAGTGCTAACGCATTGGCGGCTGATGCAAATGGGATTGAAAGTGCCAGTGTAGAGACAGAATGCGACCGGGAGGATGAACAAAAGCCATCCTCCGAGACTGAGCTTGATCAAAATGCGAGCGGGATTGATGACGCGACGGCCGCCGATCAGAGCGAGGAGGTCTCATCGGCAAAGGCTGCTGGTGGCGGCATTCGAGACGAGGCAGGAAGCGAGGAGACCTCGGAAACTCCAAGTCGCGACGAATCAGAGAGTGAAAAGGAGAACAACCAAGCTGGAGTCGTCAGCGCTGTGGGCACATCCGAAAAAGACCACGACGGAGAAAGCAAATCTGACAGTCTTGTCGGCAAGAGGGAAGAGGGTCCCGCAGACGACGAGGAGGGCCCTGCAGAGGACTTGGAGCCCAAGCAAGGAGGCGTCCCGAGACGGGGCGTCAGCAGGGGCGATGAAGAAGAGGAGGATGTGGACCTCGATTGATGTGGGTGCATTTCCATTCTTGTTGCCAAAGGCAAACAGGAATCAATTCAGACCCAGGTTCACCCTTGCCCCCCCCCCCCCCCCCCCCAAAAAAACAACAAAAAAACAACAAAAAAATCACACAGACACAAGCACACAAAAGAAAAGCAATTTTATTCACACAGATGATTGCAGGATGCGTTCCTGCTTATGCTTTTGCAAGTCAATGTCAGCCCTGACGTTGATGACTTGCTGGTGCAAGTCGGCTGCACGCTCGTCAATGGCTTCAATCTGTAAAGCCGTGTCTGGGTCAAGCTGGTTGAAAACGCGATCGTCGTATTGCGTAAGAATAGTTTGCGTCCTTTGCTCAATCTTGGCGAGCTTTTCTTCGACCCGAGATGGTACACCGTCGGCAGCTTTGGTGAACTTGGCGCGAATACTTTGCACGAGATTCTCGAGACCTGGGTCGCGTGCGAGCGTGGACACAGGCTCTTGCTCGTCGGCCCGCTTGATGCTCGACAGAACGAGGTAGACACGGGGTGCAAAGAGGTCTGCACATTGGCGACTCGCCACGAACAGCGACGCTGAGGCGCGAACGACTGGCTGATGGTCGGCGAGCTCCAGCGCGTCCGAAGACGTGTCAAGAGGTGAAGATTCTGGAAGATTTTCTAGATCTTGCTCGTGGTAAAATGCGCACTGCAGCACGCGATATAAGCCCGTCATCTCAGCAGTAACGCCAGTCTGTCGCGCCGCGACCCGAGGGTTGGGAGAAAAGTAAATGTGCGACCCCAAGGCGCCCAGTCCGTGGGTTAGAGCTCTTTTAAGCGTAAGGAGATCGGGAACACCAACATATACGATGGATGCCGTGGCCGGATCCTTGCGTGCCCAGAGCTCACGCCACAGTGTAGCGTTGAAAATCTTGACAGCCCTGTAGATTCGCAAACGCACTAACATCGATTGACTCGTGTCAGCTTTGCTGCCTGTAATCTCATCCGTGTCACTCTCGCTCCTTTCGTCAAGTTCGCGAGTTTGCCCTGGAGATTCTTCGTTCTGTTGCGCCTCTGCGATGGTAGCAGCAAGAGCATTGAGTTCAGGTGGAACGCTCGTTGATGCAGGCATGCTCGTGGCGTCGCCGTACAGCATTTGAACAGCGACCCGTTTGACGACAGCCCCGGAATCGTCAGTGACGCCTTGCATGACTTCAGCCATTGCAACCGACTCGTGTAGCTCGAGACGCGCCCGGCGCGAGAGTTGCGCAAACGCCTTTTCTTCTTGCTCAATCGTAGCTCTCTCCTCTTCGATGAGAGCCTCGAGCAGCTCACGGTGCTGTTTTCTGGCCTTAAGCAGTTCGCTCTTGAGATGTTCAAAGTTCTGATCCCTGAGCCGCAGCTGGCGCATGCGCTCGGCGTGAACTTTCTCTCGGCCTTTGGTGACGACCTCTTGCAGTTTAGCGAATTGCCCGAGAAGCTGCGCTTTCAGGTCCTCGGCTTCCCTGACGCTTTTGAGCCTAGCAAGCTCAATTGTGCGCAACTCGTCTTTGTGCTGGCGCTGTAGTTCGTCAACTTTGTCGTGGAAGTCAAGCTGACGTTGTAAAAAGGTGTCCTCAGCGCGTGCTCGGTCATTGTCTTCGACATGCTCGTCGTCAAGCTCGTGAAGCGTCTTGAGGACACAGATGGCAAAGGATCGATAATTCTCCTGGTACACAACGGGGCAGGCTCCAAAGAGCGCGCTTTGCATTTTCAGATTCCGAAGCTGTGGTAATACCGACAGTCTCTCAAGTTCTTTGAGCCTTGAAACCCGATTCCGCGAGAGATCGAGAACACGGAGGTACATGTTTCCTGCGAGACCACCGAGTTCGCGAATTAGGTTTCCTTGTACGCAGAGCTCGCGGAGGTCGGTGAGATTTTCGAGATTCTCGAGGCGTTCAATGCGATTTTCCGCGAGCCACAGGCGTCGCAGTCGTGGGCAGCGTTCGAGATTTTCGATTTTAGAAATCCCGCATCGCGTGACGGAAAGCTCTGTTAAATTCGGCAAGGCATCAAGATGCTCGAGTTTGCGAACGCCTGGTTGTTTCGATAGAGTCAGTGACCGGAGCGTGGCTCCAAGGCATCGCAAATTGGGTACGCGCTCTAACCGAGTGTCAATGAGCGTGATTTTTTGGACATTCTTGAGCTCTTCAAAGTGCTGTGAGGCCGAGGTGTCGGTGAAGATCACCTCGAGTTGCTGCAGCCTGCTGGGGTCTTCGTCGGCGCCGCAGGCCTCCTCCACAAAGTTGGCCGCTGTCGCGGCGATCTCGACGTCCGCCATCTGCAGGATGGCAGAGCAAGGCAGACCACGCACGCCGCCAAGAGCCTCTGCGAAAGCTGCCTCGGCCGCGCGGGCTACACGCGCGACGTGCTGGTGCAATGAGGGGTCCGAGGCGACTTCCCTCGGCCTGGCAACGCCACGGGTGAGCGCTTTTGGGCTGTCGCGATGATGTCAGTATACTACTAACCACCTACTTACAATGTTTACTACAGGGGACTCCGATTGTAACGGCAAGGAAGATGAAGGAGAGCTGAGGAGCACTGCGACGTGTTGGGACGCATGGGGATGGGACGGGATGATTTAGGTCGAGAACGCACATGGATCGCATTGGCGCGGCAATACACGTGACGCTGCAGACCGCGTTCGTCATGGCAAAGAATTTGTCAAAATCGTACAGCATAAGAAAGACTTGCAGGTAGTGGTAGACTGTGGCGATTTATGACATGCCGACCTCCAGCAAGAGCAGTGGCACCAGCAGCAAGCAAGATCGACAACAGGTGCAGCCAAGCAAATCAGAGCAGTGAACGAGAAACGAACGAAAGAAAGAAAAGAAAAGGAACAAATAACTTTGGGAAAAAAGGAAAACGTATACAACGAAAAGAAACGGTTATGCATCATCGTGGTCATGGGGCATGGAGAGCATTCTGATCTTTTGGAAAAAATCAGTTCGTGCGAAAAGAAAAAGAGTTGTCCACCCCTCAATTTGAACAGAAAAAAGAAAAGACACGAGCACACAGAGAAAAGGCACGAGACGATACGTCCTTGTCTGTGTGGGAATGTGTGCGCGTGCGCACGTGGATATCTATGTGCTCGCATCGCAAGTTGAAGAAGCATTGTCCGAACGCGAAAGTTGCATGAGCAAAAGTGCGCCGTCCTCAGGACGAGATATGATGGCACCGTTGTTCGTATTGCCATGTACAGGCACGGATATAGGTTGCTTTGCGGCGCACCGCAGTGCGGGAAACAATGATGCAGATGTGGAAAGAACAATGGACTCTTGCGTTTGTTGCAAGTGTCGGTAACGTTGCATGTGCTGCATGTGCTGCCAGCGTAGCTGACGTTCGCGCATCTGATGTATCTGCAAGAGGTCCGGAAGGGCCATGGAAGGGAAGATAGACGTCGGTGACGCGTGCGGCGCCGGCGTCAGGGGAGAAGGGGCCGAAGTGCCGAGCAGCATAGACGAGGTCGGTGCTGTTTGCGTAGGTTCACGTTTGGGCACGACGGAAGAGGCATGTTGCAGCGCAGAAAGAATGGCCATCTTTGCGGAAGGCTCAATTTTGCGCTTCTTGTTCGCACGATCAGTAAGGTTGCAGGCAGCAAACTCGGGCGAGCGCATCGTGGACGCTGGCATCTGGGGGCTTGGCGGCTGTGACTGTGGGGTTTGCTTTGCGGCACGAATAACGGGTGACTCCCGAGCTAGACGCTTGAGGTGGCGATCATACTTGCGCGCCTTGGAGTAGAAACGATTCTTGACGCTAAGGTCGGTGCGCCCGGGAAGGTGTTTGGCAATCTCGGCCCACAAGTTGCCATAGAGTTTCTGATACTGAAAAAGAATCGCGTCCTCCTCCGCCGTCCAGGACCCCTTTTTCACCTTGGGACAGAGGTGGTTCCTGTATCGATCACGGCATTGCTTGGCGACGCGCCCGGGGAGTTTCTCTGCTACCGAAGGCCAGGCCTCTAGGCCGTGTTTCTTGACGGCCTCCAGGAGAAGCGTATCTTCTTGAATCGTCCAGAGCTGCTTGGGCGAGCTGGCGATACTGTGACGCTTGCGGGGCGCCTTTTCAATAATCGACAGCGCGATGCGCAGCACCTGCGCCTGGGACGTTGGCGTCGACGTCGACGTCGACGTCGACGATGAAGACGACGACGACGTCGTCGTCGTCGTCGTTGTTGCGAGTTCCTCGTGCTCCATGCTGACTTTCGCCTGCTCCGCGGTAGTACCCCCCGTTCTTCTTGGTCTTCTCTCCACAGAGACGAGCGACACAAGGGAGATACTATATGGGGTCCGTCGGTCACGCGCTCGCCGAGAACCCACGCCGGGCGGCTCTCCGCGCGGCGCGGCTCCCGCGCGGGCGCGTTCGCTCCGGCGCCGGCGCTGGCGTCGCTCCTGCCCCCGCGCGCCGCGCCGCTCCCTCCCGCGCGCCCGCGCGCGCGCCGCGGTCCCGGCCGCGCTGGGATCGGGCGGCGCAATTTCGCCAACGTCGCGCGCGATGCGATGCGATGCCGCTCCGCTCCGCCGATGCAATCCGCTGCGAGCGAGGCGAGGCGAGGCGAGGCGCCGCGCCAGGCAGACGGACGCACGGACAGGCGTGCGGGCAGACGCGCGTAGCTTCTCGCGGCCGGCGCGCGCGAGGCCGCGGCTGCGCTCCCGCCTGCGCGCGACCGCCGCGCTGCGTCCTCGAAGCCCGTCTGCCCTCTCTGCCTGGGACCGGCGCGAGGGACCCGGAAAAGTCAGTCGCAAGGGAAAGAATGAATGAAGGAATGAAGGAATGAATGAAGGAATGAAGGAATGAAGGAATGAGTGAGTGAATGAGTGAGTGAAGGAATGAACGAAAAGAAAAGGGTGTGCACCCTCTCTGAGCTGCCCCTGGCTGCTTGCTTGCTTGCTTTCTTGCTGGTTGATTGCTTTTGTTTGGCTGGTGGCTGTTTGTTTGTTTGTTTGTTTGTTTGTTTTTTTGCCAGGTTGCTTGTCTGTTTGTTTGTTTGTTTGTTTACTCGTTTGTTTGTTTGGATGGCCATTGGTGGGTGTTTTGTAGAACAAGGCTTCGCGCGAGGATCTATACGCAGTATCTGGGCAGCGCACGCCACCACGGATCGTGATGGACGCTTTGGTTTCTTATTTGTCTGTTGTTGTTGTTGTTGTTGTTGTTGTTGTTGTTGTTGTTGTTGTTGTTGTTGTTGTTGTTGTTGTTGTTGTTGTTGTTGTTGTTGTTGTTGCAGGCCTATCGTTGTTGTTGTGGTAAATTTTTAATCTTGGCTGTTGGGGGCGCAGTGGGAGCTGAGAATGAAGGTATGAAGATCAGAGCAGAGCGGAGCTGCGTGCAAAGAAGACGAAAAGAAATCTGTGCTGTTCAAGTATGGATCGTGCTTTATGCAGTCCACGAGGTATAGGTTCCTTGCGGTTCGGCTTTGAGATTTGTTTCTCCACAAAGACCTTTGGCCGGTCTATACCACCACAAATCAGCGGATTGCAACCAAAAAACCGGGGGCCGTGCGTCTTTAGCTCCGGCCCGCCAGCCAGGTCCGCCGCCTTTCAAGTCACACGCTGATCGAGTACGAGTCTTTCACGTAAGTCAGTGAGTCTGTCGCACACGCTCATCATGGTTCATTTTGTCAAGGAAGTCTATACATGCATGGTGGGTGACCATGCCAAAGATGGAGGCCAGCAGCGCCATCTCGTGGTTGTCAGCTGGCACCTGCCTTGGCTCCAGCAGGGGCTCAAGGCAAGATATTTTTCGTCTCCAACGCAGGGCGCAAAAGCTTGTTTTTGTTTTTGATAGAGAGCGTGTGTTGCACACGCACCGTGACGTGCGAACGTCCCTCCCTATTTAGATCAAAGTCGAGAAGATGTCGGCTGACCTCGAGGCCGACGCTTTGGGCCTCGGTGAGGCATCGGCGGATAGCGACGAGGGCTCTGAAGCTGCAGCTGGGGGCTCTGCTTACGTCGACGACAGCAACAGCGGCGTCCACGCTCTTTCGACCCAAGGTACCGACGCAAAAGGGCTCAAGGCCAAGAATGAGGACGGCGACGATGCCACGAGCTCCGAGGCACCAGACTCGCAAGAAGACCACAACGCAACGGGCCCGCGACGGACGGTCGACGCGGCAACGTTTGCTGACGACCTGATCAGAGAATTGAAGAGGCAGAATCCACCGCTCGTCCCGCGCGCGGCAAACCTGCGCACCGTGCTCGGGCTTCCTGATGACGTTCTTCTTGTGAGAACTGCAGATCTTGTCCGCAAAGCCATGGACGAGCTTGCGCTTGGTCTGCACTGGCACTTGCTCTACACGCTCGTACATTCCGCCTGGCAGGCCCACCTTTTCAGTAATTTGGGGCTCAGTACACTCAGATTCCGAGGAAAACCCGTCAAACAGCCCGGCAATCAGCCTCGACGAGCAAAACGTATCCGCTATCCGGAAGTCGAGCTGCGCGTGCGGAGCGATGCCGATGGTGTACTTCGTCTTGAGGGTCTCGACGCTTTTTTCAACGTGCGATCGCTCGACTTTCGTGCCCTGCTCAATCATGTTGTACGCGTGAACACAACGCGACGCGGCGTATGGACATTTCATCGCAAACGTGGCACAGGCACCTACTACCCCGAAAACGTGGTTCGTTCCGCACAGCTCTTGGGCAATTGTGCCAATTTCTTCTCGCATCGAAACGCGGTGGTGCCGCGCACCGTCTCGCCTGCCCCCGGTGACGCTGCAAGCGACTTTGCGGCAATCAAGGAGCGGGAGGTGCAAGTAAGCACAGCCTTTTTCACCGCCGTTGCAAGTTGGACAGCAAGTTTAGAAGCGAAAATACATAAACTCAAGGCTATGCATGCACCGGACCGCACCGCTGACCAGCTCTATGCCCATGACAAAGATTGGCTTCATGGACTGTGTCGGTCCATGTTAGATGTGAGCTGCACTCATCTCCGTGCTGCAGATAGCATTCGCTTGCTCTTTCTCAAGATGATCTCAGTCCCGCGTAGCGCCGAGGATACTCCTTCTGCGGTCGATGCGCTTCGAAGTCTTTCGTCTCATCTCGAGCACCTCGACGAGGAAGATGAGATTGCAGACGAGGACACGGAGAGTGTCGCAAGAACTGATGCGAAGGGTAGTCGTTTGCGTGAAAAAGCCGAGAACAACCCCGTTCAAGGAGCGCCCCACTCAAGCATCGCACCGCCTGCAATTCTTGCTGCGCCACATCCTGCGAACGTTGCTGAAGCCGACCCTCGCGAAGTTCGCTTTGCGCTTTATTCCTTATGGACACGATTTGGCGCATCCGACCCCGAATCGAGCGCGAGCGTCGACGAGGATGGGAATGCTGACGACGACAATGATACAGAAACGCGCAGTGAAGTTAGTGCCACCTCTGGGCGAAGTCGAACACGGTCTCGAGCGAGCACGGAAGATGGGGACGCATCTTCGCGTTGGTGTCCTAATGAGGCATTGGAATTCGGCACCGTCCGTGTAACGCGCTACGAATTTCAAAATCTAGGGACACGCCCTTGCCTGGGCGTTCGCGCCTCCTTTACCGTCGATCCACTCGGGGTGACCCATGTGGATCTCGTCCACCGCATGATCGACGTGACACTATTGACGCTTCGGCAAGCACTCATGGAAGCTGCCACGCGCTACATGGAAACGAGGGCACTGGATAAAGCTCAAAATCTCATTGTTGCGCACGTTGTAGAAAGTGCGTTACTGATCAAAGCACATGGCAAGCGACTACATGTTGATTGGGACACGCTCAAAACGACAGGTCTGCAGAATTCAAAGGTGGCCATGTTTGATGAGGCCGCCTACGACCCCGTGGGAGGCCATCTTGAGCTCTTTTGCTCCTTTGCTCGACGTCAAGACGTGAGCGATGTCGTCGCCAGTCAGCTGTGGTCCGCGAGCGACGTGGTGCAGCACTTTTTCAGATACGAGCCACGGTTTGCGGACCCACGATTTGTGGCTGAGTTCCTACGTCGGCTCGTTCACCCACGAACGGGCGCAGCACTTTTTCCCGAAGCGGCTGCCATGATTCAGGTCCGCGATCGCATTATGCACCACTTTCATCTTATTCACGCGGAAGAGTATTCGATTGGTGAGCTGTACACGGATCATGGAAGTATGCAATGCCTCATCCGAAAGGTTTGCGCGTCCTTAGGGGTCGATCCTCGTATGGGTCGCATGGCTGTGCTCTCTGCCGCGATGGACGACCTCGAAGACCTGATCGGACATTATAAACGCTGGCGTGCGCGGCAAAATGCCGCATTTCATCAATTCGCCATCGCGGAACGTCTTGTTCTGGCTCAAAGTACCGTCAAGGCTCTGCTTGCTGCATATGACGCAGAGACAGACACCATGGATCGCGGCCTTCGCACGGATCTTGCGGCGGAAGATGGATCGGGCGAGGCGCTCAAGTATCTTCTGGACCTCTTTGGCCCCATTCCCGAAGCCGGGGCCGAAGACGACGACGACGACGCCGCCGAAGAAGACAATCTGTATAATGTACTGGGTGGCGACGACGATCATATCAGCGATGGCAAGGGCGACGAGGAGGCTGACGTTGATGGTGAGAGCGCTGACGCCGGCAAAATGAGCAAGGTTCCGATTAAAAGGACGAATGAATGAGCTCGTAGCCAACCAGGCAGTCAGTCAATCAATCAATTAGTCAGTCAAACGAAACGTCCCACTGCACATGACGCTTCTCTTTGCTTGAATCGACGATATGTAACTGCCTACTTTGTAGAGTTGGCGGCGTTGGTTGCTTGTAAAAGCAGTGATATCTTGTCATGTTCGAGGCGCAGGTCAGCGAGTGAAGTGTCTATCATGCGAAGTTTTTCCGCTGCAAGCTGCTCCTCCTGCAATGCCTGAGCGGCCTTTGCTTCTTGGTCGCGCATGTGCTGGCGCACGAGATTAAGCTGCGCCTGTGCTGCTTCGACTGCTTCCTGTGCGACCTTTTCTTCAGCAGCAAGAGACGCTTGTGCCGTGTGAAAAGCTTGGCACTTTTGCGCGGCACGCTTCTTCATCTCCCCTGCGCCAGCGCGTTGGTTGTCAAGTATGCGGATTCGCGTCTCAAGCGCGGATAGAGTATCGCGATACTCGACACTGCCTCGACCTGCATTTTCGTTTCGGGAACTTCGCTGCAGGGAATCCTGTGATGCGGCGGACGATTCGGGCCGTCGATGATGCAGATGGTGGGCGCGACTTTGTAGAAAGCTCTCGATAATAATTTGTAAACTTTGGTTCACAGCCCAAGATTGAATTTTCTCGTTGCAGACAGGACATGAGCCCAGGACCCCTTCTGCTTGACTGTCGACACAATAGCGCTGCAGGCACCCTTTACAAAAGGAATGACCACAGCCAAAAACGAGAACCGGGGCTCGCGCGTCGCCGCGCATCAGCTCATAGCATATTGGGCAGCTGTGACTCATGAGCTGCGAGGAAAGATACGTTTGCAAGTGCTCGGCTGGATTATTATTGCTCGTTGTTGCCGAAGCATCTTGCAAGATGGCACGTGTTTGGGAATTGGGCTCTGGTGGCGTCGACACGGGCGGCTGTGTTGGGACGACTCGGGACTTTTTACCTTTGACAGGACCACGCAATGTCATTGACGTGGCCGTGGCAGATGGTTTTATTTTCTTGCTACGCGTCGCATTCTTTTTGACTTTGGCCTCCTCGGCACGATCTCGAAGCCACTTTGATCCTCCCTGCGTAAGTTATATTGTCGAAAACTGAGGAGCGCAAGTGCGTACACTCTCCCTCGCGCGCTCTGTGTCTCTCTTGCGAGAACTTACTCGTTCGCGTCGTTTCTCCACCTCGCGAAGCATGGTCAAGAGGCGCTCTGATGGCTGGAAAAATGAGCCAATCAGTCGGACCGTCAATCCGTCAGTCGTCCAAATGGTCTTGCTCTGTCAGTGGCATGCTTGAGAGGAAAAAAGAAAAATAGCCGTTGGAAAGTAATTTTATCTTTGTAGTGACCCTCGGATTGTGAAGGCTACGTACAAGCGTAAGCCAAAGCTAATGGGGAAGAAAAGGAAGCTGCAGGGAAGAGCTGGGATGCGAAAGAGAAGAGCAAGTATAACATGATATGAAGACAAATTATAGCGTCAGTGAATAGATGCCACTTCGTCGTCTCAAACTTTATGGGGTATCGACTTGAAAGTGAAGAATAAGAAACAAGAAAGAAGCAGGAATTCAAATTGTTTAACAGATTGTTTGTTAGATTAAACACAGAGTTTGACGGCACTACTGCCATTCGTCAACTTTACTTTGAGGAAAGTAAACAAATTTCGCCTTTTGTTGCTTTGACTCTTGCGTGTAACGTTGCTTTGTCGTTGGTGAAGCGGAATCTTGTTCTCTGCTTCTCGCAGCCCGCACGTTTTCCTCCTATTGTTGTTGATGTAGTTGGTTGCTGTTGCGAGTCATGTTTTTCTCGCAAGGGGGAGGGGAAAGAGGAGGAAAGGGCTTGCCAAGTCCGTCTCTTGGGTGATGCTTCCAGAAGGTCGATCGATTCTGAGCGAGCTTCCATCTTTTGCGAGCTTCCATCTTTTGCACGATCGCAGAACTTGTTGACTCACTTCTTTTGGCCAAAACAAATCTTTGGAACAGGCTCAAAAGTGATGAGGTAGTCTGGCATGGCCTGGTGCGAATCAAAGATGCCAATGAAGTTCGATTCTTCAGCATCGACATAAGTTCGAACACGATTAAGAACCGAGTCGTAAAGGCTGTACGGAGTTTCCTTACCAATGCAAGGAGGTCGTACCCGTTTTGTGTAGTTCGGCACACTGCAAAGGTTTCCACAAGAGACTCGCGCAAGGATGATTTGATGTTCCTCATCGGAAATCTTGTGCGCATAGTGAACCGCCGGCACATTCGCACGAAGACAAAAGTGAATGGAGCGTCCGATGCGGTTTGTCTCTTTGCAGACACGAGGATCGAATCCTTCGGATCCGAGACAAACCCCGCTGGGGTTATTAGTACTCGTGCCGTGGAACAGCCAACGTTCATTGACCGCTTTGAATCCGGGCTTGAACTTCAGTGCGACGCAGTTACTGCGGTACAAGACCTCTCGGTACGGGTTGTGAACTCTCTGGATGCGCTTGATTTTCAGCATTTGTGTCTTGTTTTCAGCAATACGAATGCCGCCTTCAAGCGTACATTTCTCGACAGAATTCCAACGCTTAGAACCCGGAAAGACTTCCAAATACCCATTTGTCTTTGCAGCGGTATGTTTCTTGCGCATGGCCATGTGCAAAGAGTTTTCCCACAAGTCAAGCCATTCCATCCGGCTCAGTTTATCGCGGAATTCATCAAGAATCTTTTGCGTGTCTGTGCATGGTGGAACGGTGGTGACCGAAATTGCGAGCCGGTCCTGACCCAAGTCGCCATTCTCTCGCGCAAATTGCATGCGAATCTGCAAATCCGTCTTCGGGGCTGACTTGAGTTTTTCCATGATCTTCTCGCCTTCGGAAGAAAGCGCCTCCGCAATGATGCTACTCGTCACAAAAGTTTCGACATCCAGCTCGGTTGATTCTGGCACGTGGACAACAGAGTGTTGTGCGGTGGCCTCCTCATTCGTGCCACATGTGGGGGCTTGACTTGTTTCCGTCTCTGCAGGTTCCGTTTCCGGTTCCGCGTCTGACCTCACCAAGTTCTTGGCACCATCCGAAGACTGTACCTTTACCTGAACGTGCTGCTCGGGTTCCACCTTGATCCTTTTCGCCTTGCCGTAGGGCATGTCTCCGCCGGCGTCTCGCTTCGTGCCATGCGTCGCAAAGTCGTCTCCAGCGCCAGCTTCTCGCCGCTCTGCTTCCATTTCCCACACCGCGCCGCCACATCTGTACGTCCTCGTGGTCGACATCATGAAACTCTCCTCCTTTATACTTCCCGGACGAGCCTCGGCTGATGACGGACCGATCCTGCTTCTGCCCCAGAGCCGCCGCGGAGTTCGAGATTTGCTGTCTTCTTCTCCGCTTTCCTTCGCCCAGCCGCAAACGCTCTCCGTCGCTTCCGAGCGGGTGGGTGGGGGGTTCGGGGTCTCCGCGCCGGTTCTTGCAGAACGCGCCGGTTCTCAGCTACACCCTTCTCCCTGCCGGCGCGCTCCCTCTCCGCGGGGTCCAGCTGACGTTCGTGAAGTCCTCGCGTCCAGTTCTCCTCGCGCGCGCGAGATCGAGAGCGCAGCGTCAAGAGCGAGTTTGGGTTCTGCTCGCCTTGCCGTGTCGAGGCTGTAGCACGATTTTGGGATTAGTCGCCAAGTAATGGTTAGTCGCGGTTTTCGTGACAAGCGCGCGCAAAGCGCTCTCGAAGGGTGGGTGGCTCGAAGCTCGCGCCACGTTCTCGACTGCCTGGGCCCGGCGCTCTCGAGCGCGGCCGCGAGAACCGTTCTGAGGACCGGTTCGAGCAGGAGGCGGGGCTTGAGGCGGGCCTCGGAGATGGGGGAGAGCCGGCAGGGCACGGGAGCGCAGAGCAAATGAGCTGTTTGCTTCGTGGCAGCGCAGACGGTGCGGGCAAGGCGGCCGGAGGCCGGTCCCAATCGCGCCGGTCTCGTGGGACCTCGTTGGGTCCATGCTGTCTTCTTTCATGAGCGCCGAGCGTATATCACGAAATTTTGCTGATTTGTTTATATCACGTTTTCAAGGTCACAAGTCAGTCATGATCAAGCTGTAGCAAGACTGGATCCGTCTCGACAGACGGTGGTTGGTGCGCGCCTGCACTCGACTCGATGCGAATCTGGGCGAACAAGCCGAGTCTATTGACCACCCAAGGGGCTGGGAGCCTATCGATTCGCACTTCTAAAATCTCATGAAAACCCGTGAAGAAGAGGCGAATGATTGCACCTTAGGCCCGGTTCAAAGCTCAAAAGCTAGGCCTACTCATCGTTTACACTTTCTCAAAACAAAACCTGCGGACCCACCCTACCGGATCCCCAAGTACGGGGATCGCAATCAGAAATCGTGATACTAAGTTGCCCTACTTTGGGCACAGCAGACCAGAAATTGAAACCCCCTTACTCTATTCTCTCCTACTAGTATAAGAGAGAACGGGAACTAGATGGCGCAGCGATCAACTGGCGTGTCACGCCGACAGTTACACCAATTTACCAAAGCGTCCTACGCATCGGGTCGCGTCACCAACGCCTTCCATTCTACGCTCAGCACGGTTTCTGTCGAGCTGGGAAATTGCATCGAGGGAACCTCAACACTGAGAACGTCTAAGAAAGAAAATTGGGTCTTCGAGACGATTTAATTTTTAAGTGCTCCGGCAAATCGAAGCCGGCAAGCAGACAAAGCGCAGTGTTGATGATGATTTGTCAATTTCTTTGAAGAAAAGAGCTTGCTCATGACTCGAAATAACATTTGCATCCAAACTCTTTTCTTCATGTTGTTTTCATTGAGTGAATATGAGCAGGCAGGATTTGAGAATGATCGAGTGAGAAGTCTGTTACGCGAACATCACTCTTATGGTCAGCAAGGTTTTGATCATGTGGCATGATACTTGTTGCTTGCAGCGAAGCAGAAATGACCATAAGGAACGCAGACCCATACAGACAGTAGACTCCTGAAGGACGCCAGACTGCTCATTTTCCAAGCTCTTTCTCGCAAAAACAATAAAATTCGTTGCACAAACCAACAAACAAACAAACACACAAACACACAAACAAACCAACCAACAAACAAACAAACCAACCAACCAACAAACAAACCAACCAACAAACAAACAAACCAACCAACAAACATACAAACAAGCCTTTTCCAATTCCAATCATACAAGATTGTGCAAAATGAGTAGATCGCCGTGCTCATGAGCCTTGCTTTGCCGTCTTCAAAAGCGCACGAGCCCGCCCTCTCCAACCCCAACTCTCGTTCCCCTTTCCAGAACCAAAAAATATGCAAAACAAAAAAAAGTTGCCAAGGGCGAGACTCGAACTCGCGACCTATTGCTGTCTTTCAAAGATACAAGTATCTTAGGTGCTATGAGACAATCGCTACTAACCAACTGAGCCACCTCGGCTTGTCGAAGATGCGGCCAAAGGGTTCAATTGACTCACAGGCACGTCCAGGATGATAGAATGCAAAAAAATAAAAAAGGATGCCAAGGGCGAGACTCGAACTCGCGACCTATTGCTGTCTTTCGTAGGTAGATCTACCTTTGATGCTATGAGACAATCGCTACTAACCAACTGAGCCACCTCGGCAGGCAGTTGGGTGGACGATCGCTGCGGCCATCCATGGGCTCTGGAGCCGTCCTCTCGCGTTGTGCGCCTTGCGACAGGCGGAAGAAAACAAAGGCAAGCAGCTAAGCGCCACGCGGAACGCCAAACTCAGGGCCAGCCTAACTTCTTCGACTAACGTGAAGTCTAAAGTCAAACCTGACGCGCATGTTGAATTGTGAGATTCCCTTCAAGTTGCGGATGATAGTGCGAAAAGCTCACGTGGACTGGGCGAAAATTAAAAAATAGAAGCGACTGCAAGTTTTCACTGCTTGCATGAAAGATGGTTATAAGCAGACAGCTGACTGCGCTGGGTTGTCAGACGACAAAACCCCTTTTCAACACTAAATTCTGAATTCAACAAACACAAGTGCCGCCGCACCAGACCATTAGTTTGTTTATTATTCACAAACCAAAGACAGAAGCCTCTGCACAGTCGCCCTGCAGTCCTAGTCTCGTGCGCTTGAAAGAAATTTAATCAAACATGCTATTCCCCTTTTCCTTCTCTTGACGTGCAAATTGCGGTCAGCTCTACGAAACTTTCTCCAGAGAGAGTGGTCGTTCTCGTCATTTTGATATAATCTATTATCTATTTTAGAAAAAGTGTCCCTGGATCACATTTACTTTGGTAGATTCTTAATGACTCTGTAGCCGTCGGTCTTTGGTGCTGAGCTGACCAGTCTTCGTCTAAAAGAACCCACGCAGAGCGTATGAGACTGGGACATATCTTATATAAGTGAGTAGCGTCTCCAACACCCCAACGAAGCGAAATAGCTTCTAGCCGAGGTGGCTCAGTTGGTTAGTAGCGATTGTCTCATAGCAACTAAGATACTTGTATCTTTGAAAGACAGCAATAGGTCGCGAGTTCGAGTCTCGCCCTTGGCAACCAATTTTTTTTGCATTTTTATTTTTATTTTCCCAAATCTCGTTCTCACGTTGAGGAGTAGACGAGCGACTCATAAGTCTCTGCAACAAACAAACGAAAAAGTGATTGACAGGTGCGCGTCAGCTCAAAGTTCAATATCATGGTTTGTTTTGTTTTGTTTTGTTCTGGTTTGATTTTTGTTTCATCGTCTCAGCTCAGATTCAAACATCGACCTAGAGAGGCTACGAAAGGGCGGCATGCTGCTCATGCCGCATCATCACCAAACATTTGCTGGAAAATGATAAAAGAGAGCGACAAGAAGCTCCAAAGAAGGACGATCCAAACGGCCCACTTGGACTGGAAGGGACTTTTGAAGGGATTCGCATCCTTGACCTTGGGGTCCAGCGCATCTACACGATTGCGCGCCGCAACAACGAGCCAGCACGGAAAGAGAAACTCGAGGGCCAAACCAGCATAGCTGCCGGTAAACTCAACAATGAGACTCACGTCGTGGATACAAAAGGCGACAATCACTGGAGGCACAGACACGAGCAGCGAGTACACAAGCCTCCTCTTTTCGCTCGAGATTGCACTTGTCTCGCCACCGCCACCAAAAACCCGCACGCGCACGAAATCAAACCATGGCGTGAGATTGTTGCGCGTAGTAATGGCAATGAGGGGAAAGTTCGTAAAACATACAAAGACCGGCAGCAACGTGAGAAAGTCTCCAAAAAACGGGTTCGTGCCCGAGCTGAAATTGAGAATGTAGATCTTCTGGATTGCGCACGTGTACGTATCAGGTGTCTCCTTGCAAATAAACTCTTGGTAAGAAGCAAAGGCAAGAAACGCGGTCGCGCACAACACCATGTAGGTAATGAGAATAGCAACATAGTCGAGCGCCAAGATCTTCATGACACCTCGTCGCGCGACAGATTCGATGGGAAAGATAATAGACGGCAATGAATGGTGACACATGAACGAATACGTCGCAGCACCAAAGAGCTTCGGAAGCGCCTCGGGACGAAAACTTGGCAGGTCCACATCGGGCTCGTCCCCGTCCACTGCGCCACGGCCCGAACTCACGTGCCTCTCGTATCGAATTGCCGCTAGCATGATCATGGAGACCAGAGCCACGTTTCGATATGTGCAGGTGAAGATTTGAAGGTGCTTGGTCTTTTGGAAGTTGAGGCAGGACAGGGGAACGACGACCATCGCAAAAAGCCCCAGCCATGCATTGTATGCATATTCGCGATTCACTTCAATGGTCAATCCAAGACCGGGGATCTCGAACGAGTCACGCTTGCCGGGAAACAATGAGATCAGTGTCGTTGGCGTCGCTGAAGCGTAAATGGCGAGATCTCCATACAAGTAAACGGCCGTCACCGCCACCAAGACTTTGTACGCAGTCTCGCCCAAGAGAAGCTTGGCCATGTCGCCGAGCTCGAATTTGCGCCGTAGTTCGAAGGGCGTATCTTCGAGTCGCCTCGTGTACTCCTCCTCGTCGAGGGGGACGTGGGCCGTGCCCTTTGCTTCACCTGAGCTCGCCTCTTGGCCTGCTGCTTCTGCAGAAGAGGATATATCATACGAGAGAGCCCGGCCGCGTCGCTTCGGCCGCTCGCCGCGGCTCGTTCCGCTGGCGCTGGCGGTTGTCGGTGCTGCTGCTGCGGCTGTCTCGACCAGCTCGTACTTGTGGTCTTCATGGCGCTTGTCGATCCGAAGAAAGTCCACCGCGTTGGCAGCTGCCATGGCCTCCACCACAAAGGTCGCCGTCGCAAAGGACACCGAGCCCAGCACGCCCATGAACACGCTCGCCAGCGCATAGCCGGCTCCGTAAAAGACCGACGGCAGCGTCAGCGCCCCGAAGCCCACCACCAGGTTGAACACGTACACGAACGCGAGCCCCGACGAGTACGTCGCGCCCTCCTCCGCCGCCGCCCCGCCCGCCATCCTCGCGCGCCTGCGTGCGAGCGTGCGCCGCCGCGCCAGCGAGCCGCCGCGACTCGGGTCTGCCTGCAGCCGTTCCCGGTGACGGTGTTCGCCTCGATCCACCTCGCCTGCTCGGCCCGGCTCGAAGGGTCGGTCGGTCGATCGGTCGACGCAAACCTGTGTGAAATGATCGACGCAGCACGCAGGGCACGGCGCGGGATGCGGAGACAGCAAACAGCGCGACTCGTCGCCGCTCGACGCACCGCCATCAATCGAGACTCGACGCGCCGCAAGCTCAAGCCCATCGCCCGCATCGCAGGAGCGCCTCGCGGGAGCGTCCCGATTGCATGCTAGAGAAGCCGCCGTTTGGGGCGGATGTGGGGCTCGCCATCGTACGAGCTGGGACCGGCAGGGGAAGAGACGCTTCAGGGTGGATGCGCGCAGGTATGACCTTGGCCACGACGACGACGACGCCCGTCGGTCGCTCTGAACCGCTGCGGGTCCGGCTCGGCTGCAGGCCGCTAGCTCTTCGTGTCTCTTGATCTGCACGCGAGGATAGTGAAGCGTGGGGCTCATGCGGCCTCCTTGGGCGGGCGGGGTGGGCTGGCCAGCTCAAGATGGGTTCGTCTTCGGAGCGCGCAGGGCGTTTTGATGTTTGTGGGGAGGAAGACGCCAAACAAGGCTGGCGCGGCGCACGTCGCCGTTAAGGCAAGTCTCGTCGCCGTCGTAACAAGCTTGGGCCTCGGGCTCTTTCTCGCTGACCTCGCCTCCGACAGCATCCTGCACAAACTGCGTGGAATTGTACTACGCATGTCATAAGTTCTTAAGACGGATGCGTTCGGCTCCAGGACCCTATAAGTTGTGAGTGCATCAGCACATTCACAAACGAGGAGAAAATCAATGACCTCGCTGCTCGTGACAATCTCGTCACTACTGCTCTTAAAGACATGACAGGGCGGATACTTGCTCTCAAAAGAATACAGCAAGTTGATTCTCTGTCCGAACCCACTCGCGAAGTTTTGGCAGTGACAATGGGTTCTCGATTCTTGGTCAGTATGTTCATTGATAACGAAACGCAAAATCTACGTCGTGCCATCATAGTTTTAAAAAGGGCATACGGACTGGATTCAATTCGTCGCGCGCTCAAGAGTCACTTTATTGTTCGTGGTGGGTCTTTTGACGAAAGGATCCGAACCTGGAATGTTTAGTATGCTCTACGCAGACACACAGACCCTGTGCGATTGGTCTCTGCATTAGGCGTCACAATCACTTGTGCATCTGACGATGGAGCTGTCAGGGTGTTAAATCTCGAAATCGGTGCGTTCCAGCGCAAACTGAATGGGACCAAGAAAGGGAAACTGATTCGCTCATTCTCATTTGCCTACCAGGCGAATCGCCCTTTTCGAGCTTGTCTGGGGTTCTGATTCTATATCTGTGGTCTTTCTTCGCGAAGCCATGTTTCATTGCCTCAACTTGGGCCTGGGTTTGCTATGGTAAAAGAATCTTGGCACAATTGGACCAACTAATAATCCTTTCTCATTCTCAAACACATCTTCGTTCGCTTAGCCTCCCGGCCGCCGCATTAGCGACAAAGATTGGCGGTGTGCCACCTTTTTATGGCTTTGTGTTGCTGCTGCTGCTGCTGCAGCTGCTCGCTTTGTGAAATCCTAAAAATCCTAAAAAATAAATAAAAAATCCTTTTCTCCTTTTCCGTCGCCAAAGGTCGTCGTCGGGCTAGATCATAAATACTACACTGCGATCCTACCATGGACATCGTCTCGCGGCCGCTGCCGCAGGGCTCGCGGCAGGTGAGCCGCAGTGCCTTCGCACTGCTCTTCGCCGAGGCCTTTCAGTACTGCCAGCAAAAGGTGGTGGACGCTCATGACCTCGAGGAGCGGTAAGTTTTGCATGCTTGCAAGATACCTTGCGGAGCGCGACGACTTGCAGCGAGCAAGCGCGCACTAACAGGACAAGGATGAGAGACGCACAGACTCAAAGAGCTTGGCCACAGCGTAGGCTGGCGCATGCTTAACTTGATTGTGGCAAGGGAACGCCCCAAGAAACGTGACACAACGCCCGTCGCCATCCTGCAGTTCATCACCTCAACTTGCTGGAAAGCATTCTACGACAAGGAAACAAAGTCACTTCAACGCAGCACTGCCAACGAAAACGAGTTCTTCATCCACGAGGACGATCCTGTACCAAGCCACTTTATTTCTATGCCTCGCGAGCTACAAGGAAGGCTCAACTGCGCTTCATTCAACGCAGGTCTCATCCGCGGCCTCCTACATGCAGCGCAATTCCCCGCCTCGGTCCGTGCCGTCTTTCTCAACAATGAAAAGAACACCGCTACGACCGTCTATGTTGTCAAATTCTTCGATAAATCATCAGCAAATTAGGCCCAAGTTCTATCATTGCCATGCTGCAATTCGTCACGTCGCCTTGCCCCAACCCTTTCAAAGACGAGACAGCCAGCTCGCTTCACAGCGCAGCACTATCAGCGAGAAGGGACCCTTTCTTTACGGGTCTTGATCTGTGTCACAAAGCTAATTCATGTGCATTGCCTCGCGAACTTTAAGCAAGACAATTTCTAAAAAATCAAATCAAGCAAGGCTCAATTGCAATTCGTTCGTCGCGGTCGTCGTCCACAATATCCGTTACATACCGCGCAATCTTCCGTCTCCGTTTAGGCCGCTATGCTCAATAGCGAGTTGAACACCACCGTGACCGTTCAAGTTGTCAATATACTTTCTTCTTCACAAAAGGTCATTCACTCATTCTCCAATAAAGACGGCCACGCCCGCCGTGACGACGTGCCGCGCCGCTTTGATATCGAGCTCAAGTAAGAGGTGTTCGCGCTCCAGACTCGTATACAGCGGAATGCGCTGCTGATCTTCGCCATCATCGTCATCGTCATTGCACTCGACGAACGAAACATGGCAGTCAGGTGCAGGAACGACCTCGGGCGCATCAGACGCAGGCTCTTGCAAGCGCTGGCTCGATGCGTCAAACAGCGCGCCTTGCACCAATAATCCTGTCAAGGTCACGACTGCGTTTTGCTGCGCCGCAAAAGAAGACTGCATGCGCAGACTGTCCATGGACACGCCGCGCTCGCGCGCTGTACGCTGCTGCAAAGCCTTCATGTACGTTCCTGGATGAAAGAGGTCTGAGAGGTCAACTTGCGTCTCTTGCGAAAGCGATCCCATCTTTCCAATCGCAGCATGCCGCGAAGCAACGGCGCGAAGCCACGCTCGCGCCGACGTGGGGCCATATGCCCACAGTGCCTCCCAGTCTGCGGGGACCTCATGCTGCAGCAGCGCTTGCGCATGCGCTTGAATCTGAGGCGTCAAGAGGCCCGTTCCGTCCAGAACCGCCGACAAATTGCGGATTGACGCGTTGACCTTGTTTACGATGGCCTGCGCGCGCTGCGTCTCTGTGCGTACGAACACCATGACCGGATCGCTCTCGCCGCCATCGCCCTGGTCATCCGGGCCCTTCGATTCTACTGTCTGGCGTGCCCGTGAGTCTCCACTTCGATGATGACGATCCCACAATGCAATCAGCGGTGCTAGCTTGCGACGCCATACCTGGCGATCAAAGCCGCCCGCAGCCGTCGCGTGGGCCGCAAGTGCCTTGAGCGAGGCGACCGTTGCGGCGCCACGTGCGCGCAGCACCGACCTTTCCACATTAGGGGCGAGCCCAAAAAGGCTGGGGGCATCTGCATCGTCCAGATCGGCGATCCACGCCTCCTCGTCGCCTTCGGCTGGCATTGGCAGGGAATCGGTGAGCATCGTGCCCTCGAATTTATCGTCGCAAAAGTACTCCTTCAGGTACGCACGCAGGACGTTAAGGTCAAACGGGTTGTCCACGCGTCCACCATACACGGCGTTCTCCATGAGACCATGGATGTAAGACCAATCTGTTGGCTCTCCGTCTTCCGCCTCCTGATTTGCGATCACCCCTGCACCGCATCGCAAGTCACCCAAAGAGAACTCGTAAAACTTGGTCCAACCCTGTGGGATGTACGTGCGTCGTTCTTGCATCAGCGCATGGAGCCATGCAAGCAAGAATGAAAGGCGACCCGCACCGACGTGACCGTCCGCGTATGTGCGCTGCAAGTTGCGCTTCAGACCGGGCGGCGCCTCGAAGGTGGCCTTGACGCTCTGCTGTAGCAGCACGGGCGCAAAGCCGGTCGTCTCTTCGGTTGTGAGCCAGAGGCAAAACCTCTCGTGGACATTTTCCAGTCCATTCAATGTCTTTTCAAGCCGAGGCAGCCATCCGGTGACAAGATGCAAGTTCTTCAAGCACACCCAGTCGCCATTGCGGGCAGCGTCGCGAAGCAAAAGAATAGCGTCCTCCGTCTGCCCACCACCCATCGCCAGCTCATGGTAGTGATCAAGACCGACGCGTTGCTTTGCAAAAGTCTTGAGATCAGCTGTCGGGTCTGCACCTGCGGTAGCAATCAAAAGCACAGGGGCCTTGCCGCGTGTCGGATCGTCGGCCAGTGCCGCAATCGATGCTTCTGCGCACGCCAATGCGTCGAGACCGAGTCCTTCGCAGCAGAAATGCGTCATCGCAGCCTCGAGACGATCGGGCCGCAGCGCTTGCGTTACGAGAACCCTTTGGAAGGCGCTCAATGCAACTCCGTCTTCGCGTGGAAACACCCGCTCGCACTCGGCGTGACGACCCCAACGCGCCCACGCATCTGCGTGCAGGTCAATGGACACCCGAGGCACTGACTCCCGCAGCGCACGCCATTCGCCTGCACGCTCTTGCGCGACCCATGAAGGCAAGGAACCGTCTGCATGCGAAGAAACCTTGCCCTCGCCGCTATCTTCGTTGTCGTCCTCATCGCCGTGACGATTCTTTGATTCGCTGTCAGCGTCCGCTCCTGGTTGGGCGGCCTCACCAACAAAGAATTCCCATTCACCCCGCTGAAAAAGCTGCGGCCGCAGCGTGTGAACGAGGTGCATAGCGAACATAACTCGGTCTCCCTTGAAGAGTGCTCGAGAGCAAACACCCAGAGCGCAACGCTCGAGGGCGCAAATGAGAGCCTGCATGCGGTCTTCAACCTTCGTTGCCTCGCTGTCACTACCAGCGCCTCCATTTTTAAGCACA
Source organism: Aurantiochytrium sp. KH105 (assembly GCA_003116975.1). Taxonomy (NCBI): domain Eukaryota; class Bigyra; order Thraustochytrida; family Thraustochytriidae; genus Aurantiochytrium; species Aurantiochytrium sp. KH105. Next base: position 138,447 of record BGKB01000163.1, read on the forward strand.
TCCCGAAACATGCGCACGAACCACACAAGCGAGAACTGGTACATGTGGTTTACCTTGGCTAGTGCACCAAGACTAAAGAACACTTCTGCCCCAGCACGAGCAAACGCGCGATACTGCTCACGTTCTTCGTCGAGCTGTTGGGATACCTTGGCCGACGCCTCGAGACTGGTTCCAAGACTTGCGCTCTTTTCCTTTGTCTTTGTGAGCGTTTCGAGAAGGGTCTTGTTTTCCAAGAGATTGCCTTCGCTTGCTGCCAACGTGTCCAAAAGTTCGCGCTCGAGCGTCGAGAGTTGCACCTTTAGTTCCTCCTCCTCTCGCAGAACTTCCGACTTTTGCGCCTCCAGCTCTGGTTGCTCGTGTTCGACCGTCACACCCAGAAGCTGACCTTCCAGACCGGAACGTGTCACGGTGAAGTTTACTTCGTTGACCAACGCTGCAGCATTGGGAGGTAGCATTGGCCGGGGCGTGCGCGTAACCAAGAGCAAGCGAAAACCTTCGTGATAATCCACGGTCTTCTCGCCAATCTGGACAACCCAGCGCGGGCCTTGCCGACGCAAGTCTCGACGAATCAATGGAAAGAGCAGTGGGTCAACACCGTCCACCTCAAGCACGACCAGCGTTTTGCCAAAGCGGACTGCCAGCTCCACCTGGTTCACAAAGCGGGCATCTTGCTGAGTCACCACCTCGCATGTTTCCAGATTCGCCCGCACCCACCTGGTTGCAGCGCTCGCGGGGTCGACGATGAAGGGGCACCGCGATTGGCTGTGCAAAATGAGAATTGCATTTTCTACGCTGAGCAAGTCGCCGGGGAGACCCTGCTGCGACTTCCATACGAGCATTTCAGACTCCGAGCTCATCATTTGCAAAAAGTCGAACTCGTCCTCGTCCATCGCAAGAAGCTCACGCCACGTGCGCACCTTTTCCGCTCGCTCCTGCTCGGTCGCCTTGCCCAAATATGTGACAAATGCCGCCGACAAGAGGATACGCAGGGGAAGGCTACCAATCATGCGCTTCAGCGTTTCAGCCTGTTCTGCCCAGCGCTCCTGCTCACCGCTCAACATGCCCAGCAGATGCTGCGCCTTGGCAAGCACCTCTTCCGTGTCTTGCAATTTGGCGTCAAGTTGCGCTGCCTCGCGCGTTGTTCGCTTAAAGTTATCCTGCAGCTCCTTGACGCGCTCGTCGATTTCGGCAAGCTCGTCCTCACAGGCTCCCATGCGCTGCTGCGCTGCCTCGAGAGCATGCGTGGCTTCAGATAGCTCTTCCTCGAGCGGCTTGATCTTGTCAAGAACCAGACTGTATCGGACGTTTGCTTTGACCCAGGCTGCCATCGGAGCCGCGGCGACAGAGACGCGCTGGATCGCGGATCGCTCAAACGATGACCCCTTGCTTCGGAGCAACTTCATCACTTGTGAGCGAATGTCAGCCGTGATGCGCTGCGTGTCAAAGTTGAGAATGTCTTCCTTCACGCCGCGATTGCCTAGGAATCGTTTGATGGACATCCACGAGGTATCGCGGATGCCGAGCAGCATTAGCACCGCGCTCAGGACATCTCGAACGGGTTCTGGCGGGGTATTCAGACTTCGCAGCTCGTTCAAGTGCTCGGACTTGATCTGCCCCACAGCTTGCTTGGCGCTCTCTAGTACTGGCTGAATCTCGGACAGTTCCTCTTCAATCTTGCCTTTTCTCGCCAATGTTTCCTCCTCGGCACGTTTGAGATCCTCGGAAAGTGTCTCAGTCTCCTTTCTTGTCTTGCTTGCAAGCTGGAGGGCCTCAGTGATCTCGTCCATAGAGGCATCGGCAGCAGTCTGCTTTCGCTGCAACTCGACTCGCTGCGTCGCTGCGTCTGCACTCAAATCATCCACTGTTGTGGACGCCTCTTCGAGCTTGCTCAAGCCACCCAGGAACTGGGAGACCTTCTTCGTGATCGCCCCAGCCTTGTTCTCGTAGAGCTCGCGAAAGGTGTCCAGAAAGTAGACGTACTCGCGCGGCGTGGCGCCGTCCATGGACGCATGGACAGCCGCCGCGCCCCGTTCCAAACCGTCCACATCCCAGTCCTCTGGTGCGTCGTCGGGACCAAAGTATTGCGGCAACAGTCGTCGTGGGAAGTTCGATACCGTCTCACGTGACCACGTACCGAACCACAGCATCGTGCATCGCTTGTACAGGGCCGGGTTGCTTTCGCATCGAAGCAGAAAGGCTTCGTGACGAGGATCCATGGACACGCAAACATGCAAGTTGCGTTGTACGCGCCTCAAAAAGAACTCGTAGGGCGAGCGCACCTCCTCGGAAGTATCCTCTTGCATGGCTTCCCGAAGAGACTCCAGCAACGGGACGAGTTCCTCGTGCTTGTACAAGCCTGGAACCTCGCCGCTGCAGAGCAGTGAGTTGATAGTCTCCAGCACTTCTGATGCAAAAAAGTGATGGTCCTCGACGTAGAGCACCGTCTGCGTCCCTTCGACACCTGCGGACTCAATTGCGCGCTTCAGATCGCTTTGGAATGCTTTGGCCTCCGGGACGCACGTCGGCGTCAAGAAGCGCATTTTGCGCATATGTGCCACGAGCATCACGGAGGTGCGCCTTCCAACGCCGCTACGACCAACGAGCATGAGCGAGCCGGATGCCTCGCTGAGCACGCGATCGACGTGAGCGACATTTTGGAGCATTTCAGGGAAAAGTCGCAGATTCAGCTCCGACTCTTCGCGCTCGTACATCATGAGGCCGTGCTGCACCATTTCCTCAAAGTCCTCGAGACTCGTACGAACCATGGATCCAGCTTCTGCGTCATGCAAGGAGGAGAACAACATGTCTCCATCGATACGATGTTGCCATTCCTTACGCATGATGTTGCCCAGGATCGACTCAAATGCCATGCGGGATGACTCGTCCACGAGGCGGTCGCTGAAGATCCGACGTGCCTCATAGGCGAAAACGTCCAAAAGCTCGGCGTCTTCGTACCGGAGCATGCCCAAGACCCATGCCGTGAGGTCACGAGGCGTAAATTGGTAGTGTCGATGATCGTCGACCGAGAAGCGCTGCTTCACTTCGCGGTAGACGCCCACCATTGTCTCGGCAAGCTTGCGAAGGTTTGTGGTTGATCCACTGTCCTCCAAGGCCGTCTCCAGGATTTGCGTGTAAACCGTGACGAGCTCGTCCGCGTCGGCATAGTCCACGTAGGCAATGCGCATAGCCGCTGTGAAGCGAGAGGAGAGCACATGACGACCCACCGTTGTCGGCGGATTCATGGACGCCACAATTTGCACACGCTCGAGACCGAGGAACTCCAAATTTTCGTCATAAAACCCACGACTCGTGAGCAGCTGCTGTAAAAAGGCAATGAGCATGCACGTATCATAGGCATCGGGCTTGGGGAGGTTGATGTCCTTCAAGTATAGCACCAAACGCTCCGCCTCACGCGGGCGGTACACGCGTCCTGTGTTTGTCGAGTAAAGCGAACACGCCTGTTGGATCTTTTGAATCACGTGAGCAGCAGTGGTTTGCGCATTGCAGTGAAGTGTAGTCACGGCAGCAGTTTTGCCCAGCGTTCGAAAACATTGAGTCAGCAACATTCCCTTGCCGCAGCCAGGCGGGCCAACAAGGATAAATGGCTCCATGCTCTGCATCCAGGGCAGAATCATGTCCAAGTTGCGCTGCACGGATGCCGTCTGTAGGATGGCTCCGCCCGCCCCGAGTCGGCTAAACTCGCCCTCCAAGTGCGTGTGCGCCGCGTATGGTGCCAGAACCCCACGATCCGCAAAGCAGTCCAGCGGACGCTTCGAAGACGTCGGCGACTCGCCAAAAAGCTCATAGCAGTACCGCGCAAAGTCTTCACGAGCAGAAACCTCGAGATTTCCTCCAAGACCTCGCACGAGTGCCGTCACAAAGCCGGCAGTGTCTTCCGGATCGGCCTTGGTGACGTGCGAGAGACCGTTGCGCACAAGACCAACTAGGGTGATCTCCACAACCTGATCTCCAGCGCAACGCGTCGTCACGTAATCAAGCGCCTGGTAGAACTGTTCCGGGATCTCCGGGGCCCAGCATTGCACAAGACGCCGCACGTCAACGTCCTCATCCGAGAGAAAGATCATACCCATACGGGAAATGGTAGCTGGTGATGCAAAGCGCAAATCATGCGTCTCGAAAATAAAATTGACGTTCGGTCCGAACGAGATCCGCTCGCCGTTTGGCATGGTGAGAAGCTTGTTATCGTCCAGCACAGAGTTGAGTGACTCAATCCATTCTGGATCGACGTCACCATCGCATACAATCCAGGATCGTACTTCAGCAGGCTCCTTGACGACCTGGCGCGCTGCTTTAGTAAGCACGCCATCGAACCACTCGCGAGTGTCCATGTCCATATGGCCCAAGAGACGCTCACGCGGCATCGCCTTGGGGTTCATTTCGTATACCTTGATTTGTGCACCCGTCCGCTGCAAGGAAGCCCGCAGGACCTTCCACAGCGTCGTTTTCCCGCATCCACTTGGACCAACAATGACACAGCCCATGCGCTGGTCAAGACTCTCTTTCAGCTGAAGCATCTTTCGCACCTGGACGTCATTGTGTACAAGACGCATTTCCTCAGTCATGACAACGCGCATGGCCTCCTCGAGGGCTTCGTCCGCCACGTCGCTTGAGGCAGCGCCAGGAAAGATATCGCGAATAAGACCTTCAAAGGCCCGGGCATCCTCGAAGGTAAGCTTTGAAAGCGTGTTCACACGAATAGACTGAATAAGCAGAGCGCACTCCATCTCGGAAGGCAGGGCGGCTCCACCTGCTTTGCGTTTGGCGTCCATGACAAGTTTGCCGCCCGTATTAAGAACCGCCTTCATTGCGCGAAGACCCCAATCGTAGTGCAGCTGAGCGCTCAGCAACTGTCGTGAAAGCGTATAGAGTGAAACGAGCTTTTGCCCCAAATTACGCGCGTCTTGGAAGCCCTCCGAGTACAAAATGACCTCGGCGATGAGGTTATTGTCAGGTCTGGACATGGCAACGGGACGAAACAGTTGCTTGAGGTTGTCAGGAAGCTTGGAGCGGCCGCCATAGCCCTTTCCAGCTGGATTCATCGTCACGAAAATGCCGGCGTTGGGATCGACGTCAATCTTCTTGCCGAGCAGAACGACCTTACTCGCTCTGTCCTTAATCGCCGCCTGAATGACCTGAATCTGTTGGGACACGGCAGACAGCTGATCCTCCTTGAGACGGTTGAACTCATCAAAGCATCCCCATGCACCGCATTTGACGAGACCTGTGAAAATGCGGCCCATGCTGTGGTGATCAAGGCCTTCGTCGCAATTAAAGACGAGCACCTGACGTCCGAGGCAGCCTCCGAGCGCCTTGACGGATTCCGTTTTACCGGTGCCGGCCGGGCCGTATGGGGAACCACCAAAACCCATGTGCATACCCTGGGTCAGCGTAAGGTAGCATTTGTCCGTCAGAGGCGTGTGCACGAGCTTGGGCGCGTTGCCCCAGTACTCGTACGTGTATTTTAGCTCTGCATCGCACATGCGCACAACGCAAGCGTTGTCCTTTGTCAAATAGTAGCGAAGCTGCTTATCCCAGTGCCAATCCTGTGTGGACTGCACGTCGGCGCCCTCAACTTCCTCGCAAATGGAAATGTGATGCACGAGGTCCAGAACGAGCGCTTTGACTTTGAGCTGGCTGAGGGCATCGAGGTCTTGCGCGCTCGTGTACCCCTGCAGGGTCTTGCGCAGGAGCTTCTTGAGCGAAGGCAGTTTCCCTTGTTTAATGGCATGCTCACAACGCGAGGTGAACTTAATACTTTCCGCAACGCAAAGCACCTGACTCGGATACGCGGTCAAAGAGACTTGTTTGTCATGAACACACTGAACGACAAGCGCCTGCAAGGTCCGGCGAACCTCGTCACTGAGTTCCTGCAGCCAAGTCTCGACGTGAATCGTCACGGCAACGGGGTTTTCCAGCACAACTTCCTCGCCGGCACTGGAGCACACGGCAACTATCGCAGTCTCTCCGTCGTCAAAGCGGACAGAGTGGATTCCTTGAAAGAGCTTTTTCAAGTGCGACTGAATGACTCGTGGATTCCGCGCCTGGCCAAGAACTTCGAGAAGGTCGTCATCTCCAATAAAGTAGAAACGAGGCAGCTTGCTGCGCTTCTCCTCGAGAAAGTCTGCAAGCGCCTTTTGGCAACGCTCGAGCTGGTCGCACATGTTGGTTAGGGTGTCCCGCAAACGCGGGAAATTCGTCTCATCGCAAAGCGCAAAGAGCATGGGATCGGCGGCGAGCTTTTGCATGATCTCGACCCAGTCATCGTCGATGCGACGGAAGCGGGTTGCTTCTGAGGGTAAGGCGCCTTTGTTGAAAATGGGTTCAAGGTAGAGCCACTTGCGCTGGACCTGATTCATCATACCGAGATAAGCATCGAGGTCAGCCATGTTCTGCTCGTACACAGAAGCCTGCTGCTCGAAGGGCTTGTAGTACGGAGACTCCTTGAGAGAGCCAAGGAGGCTCTGATTATCGCCAAGCTCGGTGAGCACGTCACGCCAATTACGAATGAGTGGCGTAACGCGTCCATCCTCTTCATGATCCATGAGCTCCACGGCAGCGGTCTCTGCCCATGCTTTGAGCTCAAGAATGGCATCTCGAATCGTGACCTCACCCTGAGCCCGAGCCGTCATGTCCTTTGCAAATTGCAGAGCAGGCGCAACGGCGTCGAGCACATCGCAAAAGTGGCCGAATCGAAGAGACTGTAGTGTCACCGACTTGGGCATGCCGAGCTTGCGAAAGAGCGTGGACCAATGTTCCTCCTTGAACGGCTCACCACGCATGAACTTGAGCGCAGGAACGGCCTTGCGCAGCTTCTCGCAAACGTCGGCAATGTGATCCAGCACAGGGCCGCGAGCCTGTCCTTTGAAGTCTGCGAGCCACTTTCGCGCCAGATCTTCGGCCTCGTACACGTTTGTGCGAAAGCTGATCCAGTCTTTGTCCCGGAGTACAGTGAGTTCGTCCTTGAAAGCGCGGTACTTGTCCCATTCGCCACGTGCCGTCTCGTAGTCGCGCTTGACGAGATCGAGAGCTTCAAAGGCGGGCGCCGGAAGCTCAAAGTGCTCACAGTTCGAGCGACAGGCGGCCGCGATACGCTCAATCTCGTCAAATTGGTCCTTCCACTCTTGCAATTCGTCGAGCACAGCTTCTACCGCGGCGCTTTGCGACCAGTCAACGGCACTGGCATCTGGCTTAAGAGAGTTCCAGCGGGATGCAAACTGATTGATTCGTTGCCTACAGGCCTCGACGTCATCGTCGACGCGGGCCTTGAGCGCCTCGCGCTGGTCCTGGACCATGTCGTCAAAGGCGACGACTGCAACTTCGAAATTGTCCCACGAGGAGGGTAGGCGCGCATGAATCTCAAGAACCTCGGCAATATCAATCTGCCCCGCGCACGAGGTGAGAAGCAACTTCCGCGCAGGCTCCACGCGGTCCCAGCGCAGCTTGACCCCGGCTTTTTCGTCAGAAATGCGCTTCCAGGCTGCCGTGGCTTCGGAGATCTCTTCGATCGATTCGGGTCGAGTGCTAAGACGCTCCATCGATGCACTGAGGTAGTCGTCCGTTTCGCGAAGCGCCGTTGTGACGATGCGGCGAAGAGCGATGAGTAGAGCATCCTGTAAACGCGCCAATTGATCCTGCACAGCCATTTTCAGAGCAACTGTGCTGATGGCAAAGCAGTCAATCTTGTGAAAGTCTTGAACCTTGTCGAGCTCCTTGCGTCGGGTCTTAATGGCCTTGAAGTTGACTTCAAAGTCAGAAGCAGATTCGAGTTTGAGATGATCGATGAGCAAATCAAGGTCGTTCACCCGGCCGAGCGCCACATAGGGCGCAAAGGATGCGCAAAGTTCGTCGAGACGGCCAAAGAGCGTATCGGCCTTAGCGTAGACCTGTTGCAATGCATCGGCATTGCGATCTGCCATCTTGACAAAAAGACCTCGCGTCGCACCGAACCCTGCAAAGCTGGCGGGAATGGCAATGAATTTCTTCATCTTGCGAAAGTAGGAGGCGCGAAGCTCCTCGATGGCCGGCCGGAACTGTGGCGCGCGAGTTGCGTTGGAAAAGACAATCTCCGCCTTGATCTCCCCAAGATTCTCATTTAGAGTCTCCAGCCCAGTGCGGTACGAGGCCTCGAGGGCTTTGTAGACCTGGTGATCCCAGTGTTGCTTCCACGCGCGCATGCGTTTTGGCGGATACGATGCCTCCATGCGGTTCATGAGCGTCGTCATTTTCGCCCATTGCTGGCGCCAGCGTTCGCCGTGGCGCAAGAGGTCAATGTCCATGAGTTGAACGGCCTGATGGCCGAGAACTTGGTGCGATTTTTGCAGCTGACGATTCTCGTGCGTGAGCTTGTCTGCGGCGCGTCGGAGCTGGTTCACGTAGGCACGGCATGCAGAAGGATCACTGCGAGCGTCCCATGCGGTCTTGTTTTCTGTGATTTGAGTTTCGAACTCGACAAGAGCGTCGAGAAGCATGGCCTTTTGCGATGGAATGATCTGCGTCTCCATTGAGTTGAAAAGCGTCGCTGTCTTTTGCAGCATGACGCCATGGTGGTAGACTTGCTCGGCACGCTTCGCCGTGTCGCGGATATGGCTAGGGACCTTGAAGCCGAGTTCGCTGAACTGGCGCACCTCACGAAGGAGCGTGACGAGGCGTTCCGAGAAGTTGACGCAGACCAGGCCGTCCACGTCGATTTCCAGCAGCTGGCCCGAGAGCCCGAGGTCAGCACCATCGTCCTCCACGTCCATGCACCAGTCGCGAAAAAGATCCGCTTGCCAGGCCTCGATGCGGCCCGCGAGCGACCGCGCGTTGTCGAGGACACGCTCACTTGCGGCCATGTCCTCAAAGAGCTCCCGCAGGTGGTCGCTCATGCCGTCCACGGCGCGGAGGAGCTGCTTTGCCCACAGTACGCCGGCGAGTGTCGGCGATGCATTGGCCTTGCTAGCAGGCGGAGAACCCGACCGTGCATCAAACTCAGCTTCCATTTCCTCGAGCGTGCGAGCAATGCTCGCCACAGCGGTCTCTCGCTCGCTGACCAGCATGGCGCGCAGGTTTGGCCGCGTCATGACCGACCTGTACTGCACGAGAAGGTTCACAGTACGATCTGCGCCGAGGTTGGCAAGGCGGCTGCGCAGTTTGGCGGCCACACTCTTTTCCTGGCGTGCGAAGCGGGCCTCGAAGCGCACGAGCGTAACATTCCACGCCTTTTCTGACGCAAAAAGGCTTGCGCCTTGTTCGCTCTCTTTGACAGCCTCGTCGGATTCAGGGTTGGCATCTTTCTCCTCGGAGAAGTCGTTATCGCCAGCAAGAAGTCTGTGAAGTTCTGCTTGCGTCGCGCGAATGCGGGCAACGTCTTCAAGACGCTGAAGCGTATGCTGCGTCGCGTCAAGAGCATCGTTGGCGTCAAGGGGAAGTTCGCGGACCACGGCAATCCATTGGTTTCCGAGTCGAACTTTATCTTGCAGAGCATGCCGCGAGAGTCCCCATACGCCGCCTTCTGCTGCGAGAGTCCCTGAGCCAAAGATGTGGCGGGACTCGAGCACATGCACAAGGGCTCGCAGACGCTGTGTCGGGTACGCGCGTTCACTCTCGGCAAGTTCTGGGAGAACTGTGGCAGCCACTTCGACGAGGTCCTCCGTTGAGGTCTCTGCAGCGTCTACAAGTTGACGAATCAGAGCTGCCACAGCTTTGCCCTTGCGCTGGTGCTCAAAGTGCGTGAGCTCCTCATTGAGTCCGATGACTCCATCGTGGGAAACCATCTCGCGAAGATCCTCGTCGAGACGGTCGACCATTTGCCGGGCAGGTCCTCCAGCTGCTGGTCCGTAGACCTCGTGCAGACAGTAGTAGAGGTCTTCGAGGGAGCATCCGCTCGTAGCAATGAGGTCGCGACCAACATTGGTTACAGCGCCGCAATTTTTCTTGACGAATCCCGCATAACGCACCTTGCCACTTTCGCGAAGAGTTTCCTCTACGCGCGTGGTCGCGCAAAGCTTTCCAGTGGTTTCGTCCACGCTAACGAGCAAACTTCGGATCTCGGCATCCTCCAGGAACCTGCTAATTGTGCGAAGAGCGTCTTCGTCGGCCAGGTTTTCTTCTCGAGCGCTCTCGCCCAGAAGGCCGGCAGCGCACAACACCACCTGAGTCTCCATAATGGTTGATGGCCAGGTCAGCCAGGCCAGGGTTTCGTTTCACGGGGGTTCTCGCTCTCGCAAGGTCCCGCGAGCTCGCGCGAGCTCGTGCGAGAGACTTTCCACGTTTTGATTTGTTGCTCGAGTGAGTACTACTCCGTCTCTGCAGCGCACGTACGTACATACATACGTACATACATGTATGATGTTGTCTCGATCGAGAAGGAGGGAGCTAGCAGGCTAGCTTAGCGCCCTCGACAAGATGACCGTTTCGTTTGTGGTCTAATAACCCGTTAGACCTTTTTCTTCTCCGAAAAACAATTTTCTTCCATTCATTCACCCAGGCCTACTCGCTCACAGTCAATCATGTCTATAGGTAGGCCCTAGCTTTTACGAGGAAGATTGTCTTTTTGTTGTGGGCTGGATCTCGACCACGTCACCTACTTGTGATTGATGAAATAAAGCAAGAGGGAAAAGGAGGGAGGGAAGCGGGAGACCAAGGCGTGCGATCATGCAATGTCACTTTTTTTTTTTCTACTCTCTTCGATTCTGTCTGTCCGGCGAATGCGATGACGAGGACGGCATCTCGCTTTCTTTGTATAAGGGAGCTTGATCCAAGACCAAAGTCACAGACAGCCTCATCCTACTTACCAAGTCCCAAGGACTCCTTCGCCCAGTCAAACAACCAGTCCTGCAGCTCCCATTCCCGTCGATCCTCAGCCGCTTGCCTTCGTCTATCTACCAACCTGTAATCCACCACCCATACGTCGCCGTCCATGCCTCGATCCACTCGCACTTTCATTGACACGTGAGTTCTAAGGCCATCACCCCCATGGCGGAAAGAAAAAATCCATTCTTGGGCGCGGACACCAGAGCCGGCGCAATGCGCTCGGTCGCCGGCAGGCAGTAGCAGAGCGGTAGCGGGTCCTAGCGGCCGGCCGTCGCCCCTCTCTCTCTCTCTCTTATGTATCTTGGCCCCGGCGGCGGCTCGCAGACTGGGAGCACGCGACGCTTGGGCCCGCCCGCGAGCCGCCTTCGCGCCGCGCCCGAGACCCGCGCAGGATGGCGGGGTACAACCCGTACGCGCAGGCGGACGCCGGGCGCGAGATCTACCAGCAGGCCATCGGCGCGCCGGTGCCCGCGCCGACGTTCCAGCCGGTGTACGGGGCGCCGCCGGCGCCCATGGCGCACCCGTACCAGCCCACCTACGGCGCGCAGCCGCCTTCGCCCCGACACCACCACGCGCCGCAGTACACGTACGCGCCGCCGCCGGCCCTGCCGCGCTCGCCGCCGCCGCCCCACCGCAAGGCCTACGGGCCGCAGCCGGGCTATGCGCCGCCGCCGCCGGCCCAGCCGGTCTACGTCCACCAGCAGGGGGGCTACGCCCCGCCGCCGCACGTCCACACCGTGGTCGTGTCGGGCGGCAGTCCGCACAAGGTAAGTTAGTTTCTACGCCTGGCCCTGACGTTCTCCTGTTGCGATCAGGCTTGCTCGGCAGCGCTTGAGGAGGACCTCGAGTTGTCGCTCACGCAGAACGTCATGGATATGCTTTCTTTTCACAGGCACCAAAGGGGTACAAGCACAAGGGGTACAAGCACAAGGGGTACAAGCATAAAGGGTACAAGATGAAGTTTGGCAAGTTTGGCAAGTTCTTCAAGTAGGCTCAGCGGCGAGGTCATATTGTCTTGCTCAATGTGATATGAAAAGAGCAAATGTGGATAAGAAAATAAGAAAAAGATAAAAACAATTCCTTCGTCCAAGCGCGCCCCAACAGGTACGCCAGTCAGACTTCCTTGCTGGCTCAACCCTAGAGCCTGTGAGCGATGCTCAGGAAGTACATGTTAGTCGACCTTGATCTTACGTGGACCCAGTCCAAGCGTGACACGGACGAGAAGTCGCGCAGGGCGGACAATTGTCTCAGTCGTGGCAGGAAAGAGACGCGCCAAGACGAGCACCAGACAGAGTGTGGCGTGCAAGTTGGCTTTGAATAGTGGTGTGGCGTCACTGAAATTGTGGTAGATGAGGACGACGTAAAAGGCACTTTCCATCGTCCAAGGAGCGCCATCGTCAAGTGGACGCAGTCCCTTGCTCATGGGCAGAAAGGCGCCGCCGCTGCCTCCGATCGTCCCGCAAATCACCGGGCCGAGCCAGTCTGCTCCCGTTGGCGCAAGCGCAAGCTGAGCCTTGGTGTACCACGAGAAGAGAACCCAGCATCGGAAAATCTCGTACCCAATGTCAACAAGCAGTTCCACCACCCAGGTGTTCACGAGTCGGCGCCAAGCTGCGCCAAAGAACATATTATGGTACAAGATCCACGCGAGCACCATTGCGCTCACGAGCTTGGGATTTGCGATCGGGGGCGCCGGGACGCCAAGCAGCGCAGGATTGATAAGACTTCCACCGTATCCGGCCATGCACGCCATAACGATCGACTGCACGAATCTTTCCTTGTGCAGTTCGAGTGGCATGGTGGCTGCCGTTTTCTTCACAACGCATACGCAGTACAGTCCCAGCAGGAGCTCCCAGTACAGCTCGGGCGGCGCTGGCAGCGCCTCCAGCCAAGGTCTCGACCCGGGCACCATCTCCTCGCACGCGTGGCCGTCCTTCAAGCCCCCGAAATCGCCGGCTGCGGTCCACGCGCGCAGGGCCTGCACCCCGCACGCCTCTGCCGCCATCGCCCCGCCCATCGCTTTTCCCGTCCGCGCGTCGCCGCGCCCACCTCGCGCGCCTCCTGCACGAGGTTTTGCACGTCGTCTTGTGTGCTCGCTTTTGCCGGCTAAACCCCGGGCCTCCTCGCGGGGGGCACGCTGCACGTTTCCGGCCGCCGTACCTTCAACCCGCCGCGCCCCCAAGCAGCCGCGCCCCTTTCGGCGAAACCGTGCTCTCCCACCGTGCCCCGGCGGTTTCGCCGGCGCGGCGCCCCTTTTCACCCGCAAACCTCCTAAGCCCGGGCGCGGCCACCCTCGCCGCCCCCGCCGCCGCCGCCGCTCTGCGCGCGCGCCCCGCGGCCCGACCTCCCCGCGCGCCNCCATGCGCGTGAGCGGGATGGTGGACACCACCAGCGCTGCGGGTCTTCCCGTGGAAGAGTACAAGTTGCGGCGTAACAAACATGGGCACGGCGGCAGCGTGCGGTATCTGCGCCCCGCAAGTGAGACAGTGAGCTCGCAAGAACAGAGCATGCGTCGAACACTCTCGGACCCAATCGGGTTCTCCGAGGAGAGTCTCGAATCCTGTGGCGCCATGTCGGTGCCGGGGGAAGATGGCGACGAGGCACGATTTTCTCACCATAGCGGAGAACATCTTCATCATCGGCAGCAGCCTCCACCCTTCGCCCAGCTCGACGATGGGCCCCACCAGCCCGTCATGAAGCATTACGAACGCTCGGAACTCAAGACAGGAAGGGAGCACAAACCCAAAAAGGGCGAGATCACGGAGGAGCATGAACAGTACAAAATCACGTACTGCATGATGCTCGGCATCCGATTTTCCGTGTCACGACAGGGGCTCTATGGCCCCTATGCTGATCCCGAGAGCGGGCGGCGCGACTTGACAACGGATGACTTTATGCGCGTGGATCGTATCGTCTTTAATCCAGAGGGGTCAGCCCTGACGCCTGCGCACAATTTGCCGTCGCGCTTCCTGTTCAAGGATTATTCACAGGAGGTTTTCCGTCGCCTACGCGCGAGGTTCAGCATCGACGACGCCGACTACCTGCTCTCGCTCGCTTCGTCATACAACTACATTGAGTTCGTCACCAATTCCAAGTCTGGGCAGTTCTTCTTTTACTCCAACGACGGGCACTATCTCATCAAGACGCAGACCAAGGGCGAGTCCAAGTTTCTGCGCCAGGTCCTGCCCCAGTACTACATGTACATGATGGAGAACGAGGATTCTCTACTTGTGCGTATCTGTGGTATGCACCGCATCAAGCTCTCGCATATGCGCCACAGCCTTCACTTTGTTATTCTCAAGTCCGTCTACGGAAACGCAGCCTCGCGCCGCATCCACACCCTGTACGATCTCAAGGGATCCACCGTGGGACGAGCAGCCAAACGTCACGAGGCCGTCTACAAGGACCTGGACCTCATTAACAATGGGCAGACCTTCAAGCTTGGACCGAAAAAGGCTGCCTTCATGGCCCAGCTCGAAAAGGATGCCAACTTCCTCGCGGATCTCCACATTATGGACTATTCTCTCCTTGTTGGCATTCACAATAAGCTGGCTGAGCCAAGCTCGAATCGTATCGGAACGCTCACGGGTCAGAGCTCGCGCTGCCTTGGTCTCGAGCGCGCGATATCGCGCAAAATATCTCAGGCCGATCTGGTCCCGCGGAGTCCGTTTCGTCCCCATGGTGGCTCCACTACTGGTGTTTCTGATGCCGGGTCTATGGTCTCGCGCATCGTGGAAGGGGCTGTGACGGATGAAAACGATGATGCAGAGGAGGACGACGACGGCGACGGAGATACCTCTAGCGACGACGCGACAAGTGCTGTGGCATCATTTACCCAGTATCCTCCCGAAGATGGAACGCTGGGTGACGATACGTTTGATCCCTTGCCTCCACCCGACTCCATCTTTTCGCCAACAGATGCTGTGGACGCCGAAGGCCGTCAGGGGAGTGAGATATACTACTTTGGCATCATCGACATTCTTCAGCTCTACAATGGCCGAAAGAGGACAGAAAACCTGCTCAAGTCGATCGTTGAAGGTGGAGATGCCGGTATCTCATCTGTGAATCCACAGCGCTACGCGTCAAGGTTCATCAAGTTCATTGATGCTCATGTTGAGTAGTCTTTTTCACCCTTTATAGGGGGCAGACAGGACACTAGAGAGTGTTTTCCTCGGTCTGTTTTGCCTCCTTCCTCTCTCTCGATCCTGTTCTTCCCGCGTGTCTTTTGTTTTGTTTATGTGTGTTTCAACTCATCTACTTGCTGTGCATCTCCTTGCTCTGCATGAGTTTACAGTTAGTTTGTTTTTTCCAAGTTGCGACTGCGATCTAGAATGGTGTCGTCTCGATCTCGCGCTTGCTCTTTCTTCTTCCAAAGAAAGAAACAAGAAACGTCTTGATCTTACTTGGTCGTGTTGATTGCGTATTAATCGTGAGTCGCAGTACGTACTTTTTGGTCATGAGTGATGATGATGCTAAAGCCTGATGCAATTACGCCTAAAAGCTGCCAACGCCTTTTTTTATCCGGCATGGCGCGCTGAGAAGTGTCCACTTACTACCTAAAAACTTACGACAAGAATGAAAGTCTTATTACTATCACTAGGCGAAAAAACCTTGTTTGGTCTCTTTGTTGCTCCTCGCTGACACTTCTCCAGTCATCATCGCTTACTGGACACCGGCGAGTGTGCTAAACCTTGCTGGCAGCAGCAGGGCCGCGGGCGGACGGGCGACACGCCTTTACTGCAATTTGACGCAGCAGGCTGCAGCTGCTGTTACTTTCTGCCGCCGCGCAAAACAGGGCGAGCGGGGCCTTCGCCGCGTCTCACTTCGCTCTCCTCGGTGCTGCTGCTACTACTGCTGCTGCTAGTCAGTCAGAGCAAGCCAGCTTACGCCAGTCCTTGCCGCCCTCGATACGGTGCCGTGCCATCCTTGTTGCGAAAGCCTGCTGCTGCTGTCGGCTGCAGCTGGAGCAGACGCGCTGTCGCTGCCGGCTGCGGCCGGTAATGTTGCTGTTGACAGCGATCTTCGATTTTTGGTGTCCATGTGCACGAGTCTGCGGGGATCGCGACGTCGCTCTGTAGTTTGGTCTGAATGCCTCGTCGGCGCTCCAGCGGTGTGCAGAGGCGCGTTGTGCAGCTTTCCTGGTAGCTCAACAAGCGCCCTTCCGTGCCACCCCTGCCAACATCGATCGATCCCTCCCTACTCTTTCCGCGCCGCGAGACGCTGTCTGCGCGCCGCGGCGCTGCGTGCAAGCAGCATGCAGCAGCTGCAGCAGGCAGAAAAGCAAGTAGAATACCAAGCAGGCAGGGAAGCAACCGAGCAACCAACCAAGCAATCAAATAAGTAAGCACGGGTTCTCGATGCCACGCCTTGAGGTCTTCGTGCCATTGCTAGGGCTGATGCACACGCACAGTCGAGCACGACACCACACAAAAGGCCGTCTCCGTCGCCAACCCTCATCCACCCACCCACACACACGCACACACACGCGCACACGCGCACAAGAGCGACTGCGCGTCGTGCGCGTTCGCCGGAAGCGCACTTGCAGTAAGCCAGCGACACCGCCGGCGAGCACGAGGTCCCTCTCGTTCTCCCGTGCCGTCCGTGCCGCCCGTGCCGCCCGTGCCGCCCGTGCCGCCCGTGCGGTGAGCCGGCCAGGCCTCGCGCGTCTCCGGCTCGTCTCGACCCAGCTCATCCCGGTCCGGATCCTCGCGCCTCGACCGGCCGCCGCTCCGCTCGGCCTGCGCGGAGGCCGCGCGCGAGAGAGAACGTCTTGCTCGCGCAGCGACGGAGGATTTGTCCGCGATAGCGACCAGCAGCAACAGCAGCAGCAGCAGCAGCAGCAGGCTGCAGCAAGACCTGGCTGGCGAGCGCCTCCGCGAGTTCTGCAATGACCGTGACTCCCGTCTGTCCTGAGGTCAGACTGCAAGTCTCCAGCCAGCACGGCTACACTTTCCTGTGGCTAGCGCGCGGCGATGGCTCCGCCCGCACGCGCCGGCTTGGTCAGGCAGGCTTGGTCTTCCCCGTGCGCGGTGCTGCCAGCGCTTCTCCGGCTGGTTGTATAGCAATAGGAAGGCTCGGAGTAAGCCTACCTAGTAGGGTAGGTTAGGGGAAGTGGGAAGGAACGTCGGCGCTAGTGGTAGGGTAAAACCTCCGATTAGCACATCACACCGATTTGCTACAGAATCGGCGCCCGAGAAATCGTATAGGAGTTAACTACTACTCACTAAGACCATGTTGCAAATCAATGGTATTTTTAAATAGGCCATAAAATAAGCCAAATAAGCCGGCCAATACATTTGTATGAGAAAACGTGTATCAATGGATTCCTGGCGGTCGAAGGACATGTACGATCTCGAGCGACTTAAAGGCATCGAGGCTCAAGACAAGTCCCGTGAGGCTGCAATCAAGGCGAAGAAACAGAAGACGGTCAAACAATTCGTTGAAGAAGCAGGTGTCCGCGCTTTCCTACTCCAATAAGGATTTCTCGTTCGAGTTTGCGCGAGACGACAAGATTACAAAAACAAAACTCATTGAGGTCCTACAACTCGCAGGGAAACGTGTTTCGATTCAGCGGTCTCGGCAAGAGCTGCTGGAGCTTGTACGTTCCCTCTCTGCAAGCTCAGAGGAACATGTCTCAGAAGAGGCGAGCTCATCACGCGAACCAAACCCTCCTCAGAACGCTGATGAAGTTCCAGCTGGAACGTCGGAGAGCGTTCCGGATACAATGGAAGAGGAGGATCTCGTGAAAGCGGCACTTTTTGCAAACGCTGCTCTTTCTGGGTACACAGGCGGCAAGCTAAACGTTGCCATTTGGTGAGCTCCTTGACCAAGATCAAACAATGGGATAAAAACCTTCCTTGGCAAGCCAAACGTGCACAACTTTTTCGCATGACCGTAGAGTTCATTCGATCACTCCCTGAGATCGCTAATCCTGGCCTATGTCAGCTGGAATCGTCGCCACAAGCGAAATAGATAGTAACAATGTGTCTCGTAGAGAAAAGTAACACTAGACCAATTTCGGTAAAAGTAAACAAATATAAAACTAAGTATGTTACTAAAACCAGACTCAGAAGCATTGCGCAAAATCTGCGTGTGGAAATCATAGGTCGGTGGCTCCGTGGCGAGGAAAAATCTGAAAACTATAATTGATCTCAAGCAACACCAATCGACTGAGTTCGTTCACTGATCAAACTACGAGCTCTCCATGCTCGTTCGCACGCTCTACACGACTCCTACAACCAAAAGTTGATTTTTGATCGAAAAATGATTTTTCTAACATTGATGTTGAAAATCGGAGGTTTTACCCTAGTGTAGCTAGGGAGAAGGAAAGAGTGGCCGCCCTCCGGCGCCGCCGCTTATCCGCCAGCAGACCCCAGCGCCGAATCGACTCGAGCGCCCTCGTGCCGCCGCCCGTGCCGCCGCTCTGCACAAGTACAGCGCGGCGGGCCGCGGAGCCGAGACGGCAGAGGCAGATCAGCCGCGATGCCGCCCCGGAGGAGCGGCGCGGACCAGGACGCCTTGGGCATGGGCGCCGGCGCGTCCAGGTCCGAGCGGTGCAACGCGCAGAGGTGGAGCACCGCGATCCCGCATGGAGACCTCGAGGCCGCCGCGACAGAAACCCTGCATGCCGCGCGCGCGGGTGGCAAGGCCCGCCGAAAGAGTGGAGGCGATCACTCGTGGGGCCCACGGTACAGAGCTGTCGGGGTCGGGCTCAGACGCGCTACGGCGTGCGTTGCGTCTTGGGGACAAAGTTGCATACTGATTGCCGTCACGCTTTGTCTGCACGAGAAGGAAGCCGAAGACTTGGTGCGCAAGCCCGCTAAGACGTCAACGCTCTACGCGCGACTGCGGCGACTCATCCTGACGCTATGCGCCCTGCTCATGATGCTTTCGTTCTTTCTGCAGGACTTTCGATCGCATGAGCCTTTGCGATTGGAAATCGTGCCGCCTGAAACCTGTGCACATTTCGCCCCAACTGAGCTTGCCAAGCGGCAGGCAGACGTTCGCGCCGAAGACGTCAAGCCTCGCATTGCGATTGCGACGATTTTACAAGAGATTGAGCCCGAGGCACGGCAAGCATCTCTACAAAATAAGCAAGAGTACGCCAAGAGGCACGGCTATGACTTAATCGTGGCTGACGATGTGGTCGACAGAAGCCGGGCTCTGGAGTGGTCAAAGCTCTTGGCTGTGGAGCGGCACCTGCCAAACTATGACTATGTGCTGTACGCGAGCCCAAGCGCAATTATTATGAACATGGACCTTCGCATCGAGGACATTCTTGATCCCTGGCATAGCATCTTCCTTTCCCGCGACCAAAATGGCCTCAACACTGCCGTTATGCTGATTCGCAACGAACCGTGGGTCTTTCAGTTCATCCGACAGGTATGGGGACAGACATGGGTCCTCACAGCGCGAGAAATTCTGCAAGAGGAAGAGCGCCGCGCGCTGCAGTTCTTATATGGGTCAATCAGCATGAATGAAGTCGCGGATCGAAATGGATTTCTGCGAAATCCTGAAGCGCACGTGGTGCGGGAACGAGTGAAGCCCGTCGATTCCTGCGCTTTGAGTGAGAATGGGTGCAAGGCTATAAGCGTAGGCGCAGGTTATTTTTGGGGCGCTTGCAAGCAGACCACGTATGCAGAAGGAAACTTCATCGTGCACTTCGATGACAGGCATGTCGAAGCCGATCGCACTCGTCTAACTCTTCAAGCTGCAGCGATGGCAGAGCAACGCAACCGATTACCATAGCCCTCTCCTTTTTTCTTTTTTTTTTCCTTTCCTTTCTTCTCCCACATGTTCAGAAGCGCAAGCTACAGGTCCCGGGAATTTATGTGCGACCCAATCCCTGCCCAGAAGATCTCATCGCCGTTTGTTTTTCAGCTCTTTCTATCCGCATCCTCTCCCTCTTGCTTGTTTATCATCTAAGATTACGCATTTGCATATCCGCATCGCTGGCATTGTGCCTGTTGTTGCTCTTCTTCTTCTTCTTTTTCTTCATTTTCATTTTCATCGAGTTCTTCGTCGGTCCCGACCCCTCTCCCGCTTGACAGCACAAACTTCTCACGCTCTAGCGCGTGCATTCCATCCACCTTCACTTCTACCTCCCTCTCCTTCTCCTCCCTCTGTCGCACGTCGTGCTCCCGCCCAAGTCGTGGCCTTCATTCGCCCAGCAGCTCTAGCAAGTGGAGCGCTCTCGGCGTCGCGCCCGAAGACCTCCCTCCGGGTCTGCAAACCACAAAAACAAGAGGGAATTTAATTTTTTTTCGAATTGAAAAAAATGGGTTCA